>PVKS010017463.1:0-41977 GCA_004027875.1 Aplodontia rufa
GCCCCAGCAGAACTCTCGGGCCCCCGAAGGATGAGTGGAGTCAGCGCCGAGGAACATCTCGAACCTCCGGGACAAATTGCAAGCAGACGCAGTTCCCTGCTTGAGCAAAATGCCGTCTGATCTTTATTCTGATATATTTTTATACAGGTAGCAAAACAATACTTTCATTAATTGTTTCGTTACATTTGACTTTTTTTTTTAAATTTCTCGGTAATCGCTGTCATTAACATACTTCCTTGAAACCACAATGTTTTCTTTCTTCTTTTTTTTTTTTGTAAATGTCTTTTTTTGAGGCATTACACCCTCTGCCTGTGTTACACTTAAAGAGTACATTAAGGTCAGCTTTCTATATTTACTCAGAAGTTTTTGCACAAGCATTTACTAGGAAATTTTCTTGCTTTTGGTGATACAGTATTGTCCAGCTTTAGTGCCCTTTTCCAAGCAAGCAATTAGCATTACAGTTCTAAATTAACTAAAATTATGTTGTTGTCACTTTACTCTTAGTAACCTTACAATAATAGTTGTGTGTCCTGACTAAGTTCTAAGAAGCAGAAACTTAAACTATTTAAAAACAAAGGCAAAATGAGAAGTAGAAAAACATGTTCCTTAATCACTCATTAATATGCAGTGTGGACACTTGATTTTTAGATAATATATGTGTAACTGTTTACGTATGCTATTTTTTTGTTCCTTTGTCCCACATCACCAAGGTAGCCCCTGACATACAAGTCTCTGAAGAAATGGCAAACACTGGACGTTAGTCCATTTGCCATTAATATTAGCATTTTTAATTTTTATTGTATATTCCTATAAAAAGCAATGGTGGGTGTGTGGGTGGAGGGTCTTAATAATTATTTATTTGGGTTTCTCTAGATGGATACCACAAATGTCCTCCAATATTATAGGCTACATACGGTGGTCCCTGTACTGTGGAAACAGCAAATCTCCTATTATGTCTTTGATTGTTTAACTGGTAAAACATTAACAGGACTAGATGCAATCAACATGGGTGAGAGTAATTCCTGTAAGTGTAATTTTCTTAAGAACTTTTCAAAGTTGGATTTTTGATTATCCGGGCTTTTTTAGTGTGGTGTTAATATATTTTTTAAAGGCATTTCTCATCTTCCCTCAGACTCCACAGACCTAATGAATTATTACTACTTTTACAACAATCTTTATCATCAATAACAAATTTTTCTGGAATTTTGATCTACAAACACATAGTTATAAGCATGATCATTATAAGAAAACACCCAATTCCTAGGAGAGATAACAGGGGCAATTTTCTGGAATGGTGGCCTTGCCAAGCCCTTCCCCATGCCTGGACCTTGTCAATCAGCATGGTGTAAACGGTCCCCGCCAGGGGAGGGAACAGGTAGAGACCCTGAAGACTGGAGAGCAATAGCCCCACTGTACAGCTGGGTAAACTGAGGCCCATCCACCATCCAATCACTCAAGCCACAGTTTGATAAGTGAGCACTATGTCCTGGGCTTTTTCTGTGCGCCGGGGACACAGCTGTGGACAAAACCAAGTCTCCATCTTCAGGGAGCTAGTCAGCAAGCCAGTGCATGCCAGGTAGTGAGGGACACCTGGAGTCACCTGCAGTGGGCAGAGGAGGCAGTGATGGAGTGGGGGCCACAAAGGGAGCCACGAAAGACCTTGCTGATCAGTTGACTGCTTGGGTTTAAGCACGTGCTGGGAGCTTCATCCCCAGTGCAACCAGGATAGGAGGTGGGGCCTAGCGGGAGGTGTTGAGGTCACGAGGCTCCACCCTCCTGCGTTAATGGGATTAGTGTTGCTCATTCAAAGGCTGCAGACTGTGGTTTGACCTCTTGCTCTCTAACCACGTGATGAGGCAGCCCCTCAGCCTGGCCTGGGCTGCAGACCGCTCCCCCACCATCTCCACCTCGCTGTTGGAGGGCAGATGAAGTGCGGTGGAGATGACGTGGCCTCTCAGGCACAGCTGCCACGATCCCAGCTTGCTATGGATCCCCAGTGCCCTGTGAGTCATCACAGCTGGGGAAACTGAGGCACAGGGGTCCCGGAGCAAGGGTTTCACATCCCATCTCTTCATCCACGACCATCACCACTGCTGCCTCTGAAACTCTGCCTCTTCTTGAGTTTGCTCATCCGGCATCCGGGAACTGGGTGCGCAGCAGGACTGACCAGGCATGGGCCTGCCCTCCGGGTCTGCAGATCTCCTAGAAGTCCTCCTGGCCTGCATGATGGCTCTGTGTGCATCTGCACCTGTCCCTGGGGATGTCACTTAACAGGAGGCTGAGGCCCTCTCTGTGCACCCGTGGTCACTCACCTGCTTCAGGAGAAAAGCTGCTCCACTTCTCCCTGTCTTGACCAAGGCCACGGAGTAGTCCCAGACCCAACGGACATCCAAGAGTGAAGACTGAGTCCCGGCCTCCACCCCACCTTGGTGCCAAGGTGCTGCCCGCTGACCCAGGTCCTGGGATGCTAATGTCCCACTCTTACGCACACTGTCCTCTTGCCCTGCAATCCTTACCGTCTCAGTTTGGTGATTACCTTCAGCTTCACTCTGGTCCTCTCCAATGGCAAACATTTCCTTATCCAGACTGGCTTGTCATGCTCCACCTCTAATCTGCAAGTCTGAGAAAAGAGGCCTGTCCCCAGAATGCGTGGCCAGCCCCCCAACCTGAGCCCTCCTGTTCTTTGAAGCCACTCCCAAATCATCTTCGGCAGCTCCCGTCTCCAGGGCCCTCTGCAAACATGAGTTTGCGGTGGCCAGGTGATGTTATCAGCCATGAGGAATGGTCGTAAAGACGGCCATGTTGGGTTATGAACTCCTGATGATGGAGGACCACAGTGAGGCACCCTCTCAAGCAGAGGAGGCCGTCAGTTCCCTCAGCTGGACTTGATGAGTTTCACCCAGGGGACAGCCATTCTGGGCTCCCACGGGTGGAGGACACTGCACCCTCAGGCAGAGCTGGCCTGTGTCACCCCCCCTGTTTGGGCTCTAGGCTCCCCTCCCCTTTTCTCCCTCCTTTCTGCTCTCGGGACAGTAACTGAATGTGCAGCGGGGGTCTCTCTAGAGAATGCGGCTGCATTTTGATTCCAAACCCTGATGGAGGAGACTCAGCTCCTGCTAATGGTCCCTGGGCCTCAGACACAGAGACAGTGCTTCCCAGTGGTTAGCACAGAAGCTTTGGATAATTCTGGTTACCAGGCCAGGCCAGACGTTCTTGCTGAGAGGCCTCAGGCAAGTTGCGTGACCTCTCTGAGCCTCACCATTTTTCCTCTTAATAAAATGGGCATAGTAATATTGCTGCAGCAAATTTTCCCATGAAGTTGACAAAATGAAGCAGCTGGAGGCAGAGTCCCGGCCTCAACTGATATGCCCAAGGCTCTGAAGAAAACCGAGGGCCCCTCTGTGCCTCAGATCTTTTTCTGGAGCACAGAGACTGTGATGGTCTCTTTGTGCAAGATACTGCTGGGACTCCAGGGACTAATTTAAGTGAAGTGTGTGGTCCACAGTGAGCCTTCAGGGCGTGCTGTTATTGTTCTTGGTGTTATTATGCTTGCAGGCAAAGACTTTCATCATTGTCTTTGTGCATGAAAGTCTTTGCCCACCAACCCCATGGCACAGGATCCAGGTACTGTAAAGTCCTGGCACTGGGCAGAGAGCATGGACTTGAGAACAGATTGCCTGGGTTTGAAACACTGGTTCACTACTTTTTGAGCTGTGTGACCTTGAATGAGTTTCTAAACCTCTCTGTACTTCATTATCTATCTATAAAATCAAGGGGGGAGAGTGGGCGATAACCACGCCTCCTTCTTGGTGTTGTTAAAATAACTAAGGGAACTAATGCAGGTGAGGTGCTCAGCACAGAGGCTGGCACCCCAGGGAGCACTGCACCCTCCCTTTCTGCCACCACTGACTGCACTTAGGAAGAAACTGAGGCCAAAGGCAATAAATTAAACACTTTGGAAAAAGACCCTATATTACCATGCTAAATTATGCAGGCAGACAATTAGAGGACTAAACGATGCATAGCAATGTGCTAATTGGGCAGGACAGAGGCTAAGTGTCCCAGCAGCCAGAGAGGAGGGAGAGAAAATGCATGTATATATTTTTTAATTTATGCAGGAGTACTGGGGATTGACTCCAGGGGCGTTTAACCACTGAGCCACATCCCCAGCCCTTTTTATTCTTTATTTTGAGACAGGGTCTCACTGTGTTACTCAGAGCTGCGCTAAATTGCTGAGACTGGCTTTGAACTGTGATCCTCCTGCCTCAGCCTCTGGGAGTCTCGGGATGACAGAGCCTATTTTCCTTGTTCATTTCCCATTGCTGTGTGCTCTGCTCACTCCCTGTCCACCCTGCAGGTCACAATCTGAGGCTGGCCCATAGTCCCGACAATTTGAGGGGACCACGGCATCTCAGTGGGTTTCACCTGCACTTGCTGTTTGGAGTCTGACTCTCAGCTGGGTCCCCTTGGGGCTGCACAGACACCAGAGACAGAAAAGTCCTGGCTGCCCGGGTCTCCTGGACCTCCCTTCCTGGTCGACTCATCCTCCTCCCTAGCCTCCCCTCGCTATCAGGTACTCCTAACCCTTGTCTCCATACCCTGGGACCCAGCCATTGCCTCCCGGTAAACCCAAAGAAGGACCCACAGGTGCATAGGGAGCCCAGGGCCCCTCTGCCAGGAAGCGCCTTTGTGAGAGCCCAGAGCAACGCCCCCTGGTGGCGCAGGTGTCTGAAGGGGGAGGGCGTAGGGTGGATGCCAACCATGTTTTCAGGACAGACTTCTTATTCAGCTCCTCCCTGGCCCCTCCAGCTTCCCCAATACTCCCTCGCAGCCCCCCAGGCCCCCCACATCAGTGACCCAAAACCTGCATGGATTATCTGCCTTCCCCGTCCCTCTCCCCAGTTTTCCTGGTCTCAAGAGTCAATGTCCTCCACTTGGAGACCCTGGCTAGAGGCCCAAGGCTCATCCTTGATGCCCCTTCCCCTTCCCCCTAAACCCCTCTAGTCACCCTTACCGACACTTCAGCCTCCTGGAGCTCATCCGAGTTCCCTGGTTGTCCACCTGTGGGCCGCAGCCAGGCCGATGTGCTCAGCCGCCCCGAGCTCACAAGGAGTCATGCAGGCCCCTCCTCTCTTCCATCTAACTCCCTTCTTTATATGGCTGCAAGGGGACCTGTGAACGCACCTCATACCATGCTGGCATCCCGTGGCACTTCTGAGAAGGTTCTGAAGTCCTCCTGATCTGGCCTTGATGCCTGCGCAGCTGGCTCCGCCCACTCTGCAGCCTCAGCACCTGCCTCAGTTTCCCTGTTCAAGATTATCCGTTCTCACTGGCCCTATTGCTGCCACTCTGAGCCTCCGTCATATCATATCTGGTTCTTTGTATAGCTGTTGCTATAATGCCAGCTTATCCTGTTCAAAGGAGAGCCCTGGGACACATCTAATTGCCTTGGTCACTGCACACTGGGCATTGAGCTCTGTACTTAGTACCAATAGGTGGTTATGCACACTGGGGACCCAGCCTGTCTGGAACCTGTCCTACACGAGTCTGCCTGTCTCTGCTCACATGGTGGGCAGGGGAAGCACAGGCCATAGCCCATGTGCAGAGGAACTGGAGGCGCGCTGGTGGAGTGAGCAGTCAGGCCACGTGCTCTCCTTAGCTGGCATGGCCACTGCAGTCACCAGAAATGTCCCTCACTGAGGGAGGGAGTCACTCTGAACCCAGTCTCCCCACTGTGCCTTCAGGCATTTGGGGCCATTTTGGTCCCCCCACCCCTGCTTTGTGGTCCAAACCTGTATCTCTGCCTCATGGAAGGGTCCTCTCACCTGGTTTTATCCCAAATGACCTTTGAGATTTTGCTAGCATTGGCATCATTTTCTTAGACAGGGGTCTTGGGGACATGGAGCCACTGAACTGGATAGAAAAATAAGAATAAAAACTCCTCAGATCACAGGAGAGAATGCAGATGGTCCCTTTTGAAATGCACAGTGCTGTTAGCTAAAAAATAATTTGGCTGAATGACTCGCTCACATCTTCTCCCTGTAATCACTCTCCTGCTCTCTGGCCTCCTTTCTTGTCCCCTGATTCTTCCTCCCCCGCACGATGCTTTTGTCCCTCTTGTTTTCTTCTTGCTTAACTAACAGACAACTTTATTTATTTATTTTGGCAAAATGAGATCCTCCAGGGAAAGGCAGAGAAAGAACTGACGGCGCACTTCCGATCGCAGGGACCAAAGAAACCATTTCTCAAAATGCAAAACGTGATCAGCAGCTAGGACTCTGTTAATGTCACTTACAGCTGGAGATGGAGGCAGAGGCAGCCTGGGGCCGAGAGCGACCCGGGCGGGAGGCCCACCCCACCTTGCCTCACCTGTCCTCCTTTCTCCCCACCTGCCCCCTGTCCCCCAGGTACCCCCCCCCCCCCAGGGAACCTTGCTTTACGCAGAACCTTAGAAAGTTAAACCATCGGAGCAGTGGTGACGGCGCTGCTTGTTCAGGCTGCCAAGCTGAGTGTTTTGCATTTCACTTTCTTCCACCCCAAGTACCATTTGTGCGTCCCTCCTTTCTCCACTTTCTGCACATGTGCAGACCTTGACCACAGCCAAGCGTATTGCTCAGCTATTCATCGCGATGACAAGCATCGGCACAGCCCCCTCGTGAGGGAAAGGAGGTCTATTTAGCTGATATTTTCGAGGCTGAAAGGTCAAAAGGCAGAGCGCTTGCTCTGATGAGGGCCGGTGACAGATGGCAGGAGGAAGCATCACATCTTCACCCAGCAAGCAGAGAGACGCTTGCCTGCTTTGTATCCAGCCTCTCTGGAGAGTGCATGAAAACCACCTCCATGTCTTTTGAGGGTCACCTCCCAATCATCCAAGGGCCTCCCACTAGGCCCCACCTCTTAAAGTTTCCACCACCACCCTAGGGACCAAGCCATTAGTGCACATACCCTGGGAGACGCTCAAACCACATCCAAACCTTAGCACCAACCACACTGAATGCAAAGCAAGCCAGTATTCGTTGAGCAACTAGAATACGCCAGTCACTGTTGTCTTTTGCACCGATAGCAATTTTCTGACAGTTTATGCTGAGAACAATGTGCTTCCTGCGGCCCAGGAGCAAGGCTCATGGATCACACAGTCCCTGCTCTGGGTCTCACCCAGTGATGGTCTAATAGATGGTGATGTTTTTTACCCATATCTGTGTCCCAATAAGGAGTTCCCTGTGTTGGTCCGGACACAGTTTAAGTATTGTCACTACTGGTACTGTTGCTATGATCATCCTAATGGCCATCTTGTTCTACCAGCAGCTGCAGCCACCTTTCCTTGCAAAGCCCACCACATCCCCTCACACCAAGCATCTACGGTTATCCTTCACACGCAGCAGTCGTGCAGGCAGGAGTTGGCCCGGTGACAGATGTGGACATGTGAGGCTAAGGTTGTGCCCAGGGTCCCAATGAGTCGGTGGTAGAACCAGCACAGGACCCAGGTCTGGCACATCACCTTCACCGGTCTTGGATGCAAGGTTTGTGCTTTCTGGAGTGGGGCAGAGCCATATCTGAAGCTGAGCAGCAAATCTGGAAGAAGGGAACGTGGGCAGAAATGCAGGGAGGTGAAGATGGAACCGAGAGGGGGACCAGCAGGACCACCCGCTCCTGGTTTCAGGCCCAAGTCAGACTCAGGTCCCTTATGCTCCCAAAAAGACACCCCTAGAGCCGGTACCCTCCTATCTCCCCTGATTTCTCTTAAATAACAGTGTTTTCCTGTTACTTACAAGAAGCCTTGCTTTGGTGCCAAGGAAGCTTGTTTATTTTTTAAAATTTGCATTAGAAAAGCTGCATTTCTAACCATGAGCATCTCATTCTCAGAAAGCCCTCATAAATAACAGAAAGGAGGTTTTTGCAAACCTTTATGCAAATTAAACCCACAATCTGGGCACACACTTGTTTAACAAGTGATAATTAAGTGCTGACAATATAATTTCAGCTTGGAAGAAAATGTGTTTTTCATTAAGAAATAATCACAGAGATCCTTGCACTGGGGAGCCCAGTTTCTTCTGCAGAAGCTGAGCTCCTCAGCTGACATGGGCTCTGCGTCCATGCTGAGTGTCCACTGCTCCCTGTCGGGTGGGGCATTAGGATTTCTGTGACCCAAAAACCCTGGGGCAATTCCCAGAAGCCGCTAGCCAGGCCTTCTCTCACCAAAGGACCATCTGCTCCATGAATGTCCCTAGCCCTGAATGTGCCCAGAGCTGGCTGGCAGGGCCTGGGTGCTGATCTCAGCTTCAGGAAAGGACAGGACACCGTAGCTCCTACCATGCCCCAGGGGCCACGTCCCATCTCTCATTTTATGGAAGAAGAAACGGAGACTGTGAGACATGGAGTCACTTGTTCAAGACCAAATGGCTGATGAGAAGCCACAGATGTGAACTTATCTGAATTTTGAATCATGCAGCCCTCAGGGCCACCCCTGCTCCCTTCTTCTAGTGTGTGCACCTATTCTGGGCTTCAGTGTCCCCATGTGTATGAGGACAATACGACTGCTCCCTTACGAGGCTATCCAAGGATAAACGAAGCTGATTCAATAAACACTTACGATGGTGCCTGACACATAGTAAGCGCTCAGCATGTGTCGGTTACAAAGCTTTAATGATAACGTTAATAATGACAGCAGCAGCATTCCGGTATTAATAATCAAGCGTCTCTCCTCCAACCCGTGGACCAGTGGGCTCTATCCCTTTGTCACCCCTGCATCTCCCTGAGGGAAAATGGTACGAGCTTGTGATGCTGTATCGGGGCAAGGAGAACCTCCAGGCACCAAAGCCCAGGGTTCTCTGAGGCCGTGTGACTGTCTTCTTCGGGCCTCTGAGAAGCAGACTCAGCTGGTACAACCTGCTGGAACATTTCGTCTCCATTAGCATCCCAAGGTCTTCCTAGAAGTCCCCAGAATTAAGACCCCTCTCACCTGTACCCCACCCCACTGTAACAGACGACCCTGCCTCCAGAACATTCTGCCCTTTTAAATAATGTTAGCATTTGCTTGTGTTGATTCCTCTGCCTATAAGGACGTCTATTCATCTCCCATCTGAGGAAATTTGCTATCCTAAGGCCCAACTCAGATCTCCCCTTCTGGATCACACTTTAAGCCCAGGTCTGTCTGCTCTGACCCTGCCCTATGCCCTAAGGCACACTGTGTGCAAGTTCCGAACACCTGCCCCTGAACCATCTCAATCTTCACAGCTCCCTGCAAGCGGACTTGCTTACTTCTGTTTCCCAGATGATGGTCAGGGAAGAAATGGACTTGCCCAAGTCACACATCTAGAAAATGCCAGAACCCAGATGGAGATGCACATCTGGCCAATCCCAAATCCTGAGCCACTGACACAATACCCAAGTACCTCCCTTCCACTGTGAGCTCCTATGGTCCCAGATCCTGCCTTCCCTAACGGCAGCAGGATGTGGTGCCCTGTGATCCACACTGGTGTTCATCCCTATCCCGGGACTCGGAATCAGAAGTTCATGCCCCCATCCACACAAGCCCAGGGTACAGGAAGACACCCAAACACGTGCATGTGGACATCCGCCCATTCCAGATGTTAGCGAAAACCATGGGCATTTCTCATGGTGGTGTCCACACTCTGGCTCCGTCTGGTTCCCTGCCACAGGATCCTCACATTCACACTCAGATGGGCCGGGGGTGAGTGAAGCAAGGGAAAAGTGTGACTTGGAACCTGCTTCTGAAAAATCTTCCCTCTTTGAACACTAGAAACATTTGATGTCATAAATGAACAAGGAAAGGAAACGGAGAGGTGCTGACAGCCAGAGTGGCAGGTGCTTGAACTGGGGCAGCAGCTGCCACCTTGGGGGCAGGAGTGGGATTGTGAGTCTTGGTAATCCAAAGACTTGGGTTCAACACCGTCTCAGATACATAAAAGAAAAAAAAGAGTCTTGTGCTTATGGAAGCCAGAGTTTTCCTTGAAGAGATTCACACTCAAGGTGTATTAGGAAAAAACCCAATTCTTTTTAGAGGTGCTGAGGGATGGCAGGGAAGCTTATCTGTCTTTGAAATCTGGTAGAACAACAACAACAACAAAAAATAATTCTCTTGGAAAAATTTTAAAAAGAGGCCTGCACCTCTCTTGGGCTTATGGTTTTAATTTACCTCATAATTGTTATTTCTAAACAGAGAAGGCAAGAAATTCATGTATAATTTGTCCCAGGCTGATGATATTTGGAAGGCATCTGAAGAAGAGAATCCTAAATAGCTTGGTAGGGGTACAACTTTCACCCACAGAACTTCCACAGATCAGAACCCAATGAAGATGAGCTCAAAAATCAAAATTCCAAAATGAAGAACGGATATCATATGTGAACATTAGCACATTAAAAAAAACTACAGGAAGGTCATCCAAAGAATATCCAAGGATAGAAGGATCTCAAAGAAAACTTTAAAGATGTGTGTAAAACAAAGATATGAAAGAAAGAACAAACTCAAAAGAATAGACCCAAGAACATTGGGAAATGTAATATTTCCATCAGAATAAAATGTACAATTTTGGAAATAAAAACTCAGTGAAGTGAGAAATGAATAAAATGGCAGACTTGGTGAAGTTGAAATAAATCTGAAATAGTGAACAGAAATATAGATAAAAGGAAACCTTTCCGGGACTGGGGATTAGCTCAGCGGTATAGTATGTGCTTAGCATGTGAGAGGCTCTGGGTTTGATCTCCAGCAAACTGTCCCCATCAAAGGAAACCTTTCAGAATAGAGATATAAAAGTCAACTGTTGGAAAATTTGAGAGTGGAATGAAGAGACATTAGATTAAAATAAGTTGATCCACCTTCCATCAAACCAGGGTTCTAGAATGCAAGAAAAAAAAAGTAAAAGGGAGAATGGTCAAACCAATAGGGATGAAGAATTTTACAGGATTTTTAAAAAGATGCCTATTAAATTCAATATGTACTGGGAATCCTAAAAGTCTGAAACAAATTATATATCTAGGCCTACAGATAAATAGATAGATCGAAACATAGAGGAATCGGTGAACTACAACTACAAACATATGCTGAAAAGCAAAAAAAAAAAAAAAATACAGGCATGAATGAGAATTGCACTTATTTATAAAATAAGAATATAAATTATAAAAGATACTATATCAATTTATGAAAAGTTCCAAACCTAGCAAAACTAATTTGTGGTGCTGAAAGGGTTACCCTGAGCAGAAGGTTAGCGAGTGACTAAACTGGAGTATGAGTGAGATTTTGCCTATACTTTGAAAAAAAAAGGAGGGTATACATTAAGCAGAAAAGAAAAAAAAGAAGGAGGAGGAGGAAGAGGAGGAGATGGAGGAAACAACCAGAGAAAGAACAGATTACTGCTGAAGAAAGATGGCAGACTCCCCAGACGCAGTGGTGCATACCTGTAATCCCAGCAGCTTGGGAGGCTGAGAAGATGGCAAGTTCAAAGCCAGCCTCAGCAATTTAGCAAAACCCTGTCTCAAAATAAAAAATAAAAAGGGCTGGGGATGTGGCTCAGTGGTTAAGTGCCCCTGGGTTCAAGCCTTGGTACCAAAAAAAAAAAAAAAAAAAAAAAAAAAAAAAAAAAAAAAAAAAAAAAAAAAAAAAAAAAAAAAAAAGAAAGAAAAGACAACAGACTACTGAATGGTAACAATAGAGACCAGGAAACAATGGAACAACTCTCTTCAACGTCTCTTCAATGCCAAGAGAAAGAGGGGTTGGAGAAGTTGCTCAGTGGTTAGAGTGCTTGCCTGGAATGTGCAAGGACCTGGGTTCAAACCCCAGCACATATAGAACTAAGTGTCAGAGAAATGAAAAATATAAATAGAATGGATTCTCTCTCTCTCTGGAAAAAAAAAAAGTCAAGAGAAAGAGCTATCAAAGGAGGACATTTCTAGTTCCGTCTATACCATTATTCACAATTGAGGGATTAAAAAAAGAAAACATTACTGAGAGAGTTTACTGCTAGTGATTTTGCTAAAAGAAGAAATAAAAGCTGACTTCAGGAAGAATGGTGAACTTCAAAGGAAGAGAAGAACTAATCTGGGGATATGCAGAAAAAGAGGGCGTCACAACCCTAGAAAAAGCCAACATTAAGATGAAAGGGGAAGATGCGGGTCAAGGTCTGGCTGTGTTCAAGGGCAGGGAAAGGTCTTCATAAGCTTTAGACTGCTAAGCCAAATATTTTATTTAATTTTAAGGTAAGTGGAGAGAAACAGAATGTAGACTTCAAAACCAGAAAGGTAGTAAAGAATATTTGATCAATATATTGGACAGAAGAAAAAGAATCAAAATAAAAACAAAGAAGCAAGGGAAAAAAACTAGAATAGAAAGCACAAATGAACAAGTGCAATAGAATAATCCTGGCCTTGTAATCCACCATCTGGGGACTTTGAGTAAATGGCTCTGTCCTCTGAGCCTCAGTTTCTTCATCTGCAGACTTGCAATAATAGCACATTTTGTAAAAAGGGTTGTAATAGCACAGCCTGGCCAACAGTTTTCACGAGGGTTGAATCCAGTAAACACTAAGCGAGAGTGAGTTACTATCACTGTGGTCACTCTGTGCCAGGCATGTCCTCCTCTCATCCTGAGGCCCCAGGTGAGAGGCTGGCTGATGTCACATGTTGGAGGATGGTTGAGCCTGGTAACAACCTGGAGTCCTCTGATCCTGAAGCTGCTTGTTCACCCTGTGATCTTGAATAGCTGCCATTCTCTCTGGGCCTCAGTTTCTTCATCTGTGCACTGTGGGTGAACAGAGAAGTCATGAGATTGGACAGAGACCAGATGTGTGAGCCCCAAGTCTGTCCCCAGTCAGTATGTGAGGTTCTGTTGTTAATATCCATGAAGGGGCTGTTGTGGTCCTTTCCTTTGCTGCTCAGACAGGGCAGGAAGGCTGACAGGAGGATGGGAGGATGACCTTGCAAATGGGGGAGGACTTGTAGGGTCAGGCCCTGGACTGGGGCTGGGTTGCACTGATCCATGCCCAGGGATTGACTGTGTAGAAGGATTCATTTTGTCTATTTCTTTCTTTCCTTTCTTAAAATAACTTCTTCCTGTCTTAAAGGGCACTGTGTGATGGTCAAGGACAATTTGAAAAGTGGAAGATGGGTCTCCATCACCTGTGCCTCCCCAGCCTATAGGGGGCTTGCCCATCTGTAGAAGTGAGTGCTCCTGGGGCTGCCTGAGGCTGACGGTGAAGAGGGGTCCACAGCAGATGAGGGCGTGTGGATGACCAGCTGGGACAGTCACTGCTGTCCTTGCCACACCATTGGTTGATGTGGAGTTGTGGTTTAGATCTGGAATGTCCCCCAAAGACTCCTGTGTTGAAATCTTGGTCCCTAACACAGAGGTGTTCAAGGTGGAGCTTTGGACAGTGATTGAATTTTGAGGGTTCTGACCTCATCAATGGTTTGATCAATTGGTGGATTCATAATGTGATGGCTGTATTGGGAGGTGGTGGAAACTCGGATGTGGAACCTAGTTAAGGGAGTGGGTCCCTGGGGACTTGACCTTAGAGACTCTCTCTGCTTCCTGGCTGCTGTGATGTAAGGAGCCTCCTCCACCACACGCTCCCACCACCATGATGCTCTGTGTCACTCAGGCCCAGGGCAATGGAGCCAGTCGACCAGGGATGGAAACCTCTGAATCTATGACTCGAAATAAATTTTCTTTCTCTGAGTTGCTTTTCTCAGGCGTTTTGAAACAGGGGTGGAAAGTTGACAGTCACACTAGAGGGGAGACGGGTGGGTCCTGGAACCTTGGAGGTTCTACAGTTGACAGACCCAAGGTAACTCAAGGTCACATGACTCCCTGGGCCCAAAGAATCATCTCCAGGTTCCTGAACCCCTGGGCAGCTGTGCTGCGGCACAAGAGACTATGTTTCCTCCACTGTCCTGGGTACTAATGGGGTGATGTCCCCACCATACCTCACCCTGTGCAGAGGCTCCCGCCTCCCTCATACTGGCTTCCTCCCTGCGGTTGCCTGGGCAGGTTCCAGCAGGCCTGAAGCGGGAGGACTGTCACTCACACTGGAGGAAGCGGGTGCTGGGCAGAAGAGTGAACACAGTCAGAGAAGGAGAACACAGACCAGGGGACAGTGCACTGCTCATCCCCCGCATGGTGGCTGAGCCAGGTGTGGTTTCCATTGAGACAGGAGGAGTTGGATGAGCTGGACATGTGCCCTTGAACTACCTTGGGGTCTGTCACCTATTAGATTTCTGGCAGCAGGAGAAGCCAGAACCACTGCACAGACCCAATGTGGCACTTGGTCCACACCAGGACCACATTGCAGACCCAATGCAGGGCTTGGTCCATGCCAGGACCACCACGCAGACCCAATGTGGCACTCGGTCCATACCAGGACCATAAAGCAGATCCAATGCAGGGCTCAGTATGTGCCAGGACCACCGCCCATATCCGATGTGGAGCTCAATCCATGCCAGGACCACCAGGCAGACCCGATGTGGTGCTCCGTCCACACCAGGTCATTGCTGAGGATTCCCCCAGCTCCTGCAGTGCTCCTGGGGAAACTGGAGTCAGCCTCCACCCTGTGGTTCCTGTGGGGGTCAGACCCAGGTGCTGATCTATTGTCAATGCTGCTCATGTGCGAGGGTGAGTGTGGACACCTGGAGACTTGTCCTCTGGGCATGGATTGGACTCAGCAGAGCCCTCAGGCCTCCCTCAGAGCCCCCCCAATGCTTGTACATGTTGTTCCAGTTGCTGCTCCTTGGACCCCCAGATATGAGTGCAGGAACAGCAAGCAGGACAGGGCAGAGGAGGGGGGGTAGGGAGTAGGGATTGGGGGTAGGTGGGGGGTGATGGAGTAAAGGGAGCTCCTGGAGGAGCATGGGAAGAAGGTACACCGTAACAAGGACACAGGGACATGGTGAGCATCACCTGTTCATCTAACCACGGTGGCCCTGAGGGCACTTGAGGCAGCTCCTAAGACTCACAGGACACTAAGGCCACCGTCCCTCAACCAGCACATACTGAGCACCTGGTGTGTGCCAGCACTGTGCTTGGATGCTGAGGATGTGCTCAACAGCTGGACTGTGATAAGCTCTTACCCCAATCCTGGCCTAGGACATATTCTGATATCCTGGAGAGTTTGGGGGCCTAGGGTTCATCTTTGTTTTCCAGGGGAGGTGACCAAGGCCCAGATGGGAAGTTATTTGTCTGACGTCCTGGACCCAGGTGTTTCAAGCCCACAGACCTGAGCTCTGTTCACAGCATCTCCTGGCCTCAGGGTCTCATAGGATGATCCCAGAGACTGCTTCAATCCCTTCCCCAGTCCCAGTCCTAGGGGAATCTTCCCACACCGACATTAATGATACCTTCCGGAGACAGTGAAAATGTGTTATTTAAATATTGATTTTTAAAGTCATAATGACTATTAAGACTATTGTGCAAATTGCATCCCATACATAATAAAGGATAACTACCTGTGACCTAATTGGGAAGGCAGTGTAGCCAGTTTTCTGCAGCTCTTGTTGCTACATCCAGAGCTCATTGTGGGCAGTGGCCCTCTACCCACCATGAGGCTTGTTTAGTGATGCTTCATTAGGTCCAAATGAGGCCCGCAGGGCAGCCCCTCTGAGGGAAGGAGCTGATTCACCAGGACCAGGTCCCAGTGACTGAGTAGAACGGATTCCCTCCAACTTGGTGTTTCTGCTCTGTTCATCACTCCCCCTCACATCAGCTAAACACTATCACCATCTATCTGATGGCATAATCTGTTGGCTTATCACAACTTCATGCATCCATTCAATTGCTTCTTCAATCAGTTCTATCATTCATTAGTAGTTTCTGTAAAAATCAGGAAACGTGGGTGTTCGGCACCAAATGTTCAGGCACAAATGTTTGAAAAGGAGTCAGGCCTAAAAGCAGCTGAGCAAGACCTTTTCATTGGGATCGGCGGCTCTCGAGCCAGATTCACTGGCCTGCCAGAATGAGGGCGGGCAGGGGAAGTGGCTGCAGCCCTGGCTGGGCAGTGACTTTATAATCTGGGGTGGGCAGGGAAAATTTGGGGGTCTCATCCCTTGGGGATTGGCTGGTGACTCCATCGATCATTGGACAATTGGGAGATGCCATCTGCCAGTGTCTGGTTGTTCTTTTGCACATGCACGGCTGCCTGATGCCCTACCCACACCAAGCCACCTGAGATCGACCTAACACCCCGACCTTCTTGGTGATATAGGGTGTCGATTTCCATCTGGTTACTTCCTGCTGTTTATGGTGTTGGTTTGTTGGTAGGAAGGCGGCTGTAAGGGTGCAAGAGCATTTGGTTGTTTTACTCCAGCAACCTCACTCATGTGGTTTCGGGTGAACCTGAGGAGACAGGGAGTAGTCATTAGAAGGAATCCTATCACTAATATGGGAGTAAGGATGGGGGTCAGCCAGGTGACAAAAATGGAGTTTAACCATCCTGGCCAAGGTCATTTGACTTTTGCTGCCTAAGCCTCCCGTTCAGACATCTGAGAGTTCTGATGTTCTTCTTGATCAGCCCAGTTTCACTGATGTAGTAGCAGCTTCCTCTTTTAGGAAGAGACATGTTCCCCCTTTGTCTGCTGTCAGAGGATCTAGTGCTCAGCGGTTCTGCAAGGAAACTTGGGCAATTGATGTTATTTGTCTTCGTAGGGAGGCCAGAGAGGCAGCAGACGCCTCCACTGCCTCTTGGAGTTGCTGTTCTAGCCTCTGGGTGGCAGTGGCTGCATAACCAAGTCCTTTTGTCCCCAACATGGAGGCAGTGAGTGAGGAGGTTAGGGAGAGTGTGACCACCACTGGTAGGACTGTTTCGCCCTATGGAGGGGACTCTGAGCAAACCAGATTAATTCAGCTTCACTATATAGTGTTAGCTGAGGAACTAAAGCCAAGGACACCCAGAAAGCAAAGGGCATATTGAAACTTATTTTTCTTGTCAGGGTGTCATTACACCAAAAAGAAAGAAAGAAAAAATCCTGGAGGAGAAAGCACTGAAGAAGAGACCTATATGGGTCGGTTGCAAGGTACTGAGGTAGAGGAAGTGTAACCGTAAGAAAAGTTTTTTGAAGAGTTGTGAAAAAGGGAAACCCCCTCTACATGTGGCATCTAGCTTTTAAAATGGCTTATGTATCCTTGGGCTGTAATCCCAAGTGACTCTGTAAAACAGATTATCCTTCAGTGTTAACTTCTGTCTGGTAGAGAATTTCCTTTGGCTGTGTAACCTCCCAGTTTTATTTACCTTTGAGATAAATAATAAGCATGCATCTCAAGCAATGTTTAAAAAAGAGCCATTGCCTTTGTTGCTAAGAGTCCACGTAGGACCAAGATTTGGTTATACTCTCCTGGCAGATGTTTAAGACCAATTTGGTCAAAATTGATCTTGTTCCTATCTGTTGCTACAAGCCAGCTGAGATTTGCCAGGGTCATTCTTGAGGAACTTGTGAAAAGCCTCTTGGCTCTTCTACCAGTTGTGCCATCTGCCAGGATAGATCAGGGTCTTGCTGACCACATGTGGCTTTGCTTGGAAACATATGGGACCTCTCCCTGCCCAACAACCTTCCTGGCTTTGCAGCTGCATGCTAGGTGGCTTTCTGTTCTCTAGGGTCACCCGATCCCCCTGATTGGGAGGTCATTTTACCCAGAGTTTCCAAGCCTGTAGAGAAATTCCATTGTCTTCTGAGGCTTGGCTGACCAAATAGGGCAAGGGCTAGAATACTGGCATCTTCCTTAACCCTTTAACCATCTTAACTTTGCTCTCCTGGATTTGGTGTTAAACGCCCAGCAGGCCAGTTTCACCAGTCTTAAAGTGGAAATACTGTGTTACAGCTTTATAGTTACCCCTTTTGTTTAATAACAGTAGAAGTCAGCATTAGATCTCATCTGTCCTGTAGGTGATGACATGTCTTAATTTAGGTTTTGCTGTTAGAAGTAGTACTTCTGCAAAACACTAAAAAGCAACAGTTTTAGATATAGAGGGAATGAGGGAGGAGGGGGTTTGGAGGAGGAGGAGGAGCCATAGCTTGAATAAAAGAGCAGCCACTTACGGTGTAAGTCTTGAGAGAGTCAAGTGGGCTGAGGCTGGGACATCTCCTCCGCCTACAGGGGCACGGAATGGAACAGTTGAGGAGGTCTGTGTCGCAACTTAGGGACAGATCCCCATGAGGGAATTAGTGTTTCCCATGGCCTTTCAGTATTACTCAAGGGCGAGCAGGAGCAGAAAGAGGAATGGGTGGGTGGTCTGTGGCTTGCGTGACTTTGGACAGACTCCTTGATGGAGAGAGAAGGCCAAGGGAAATGCAAGGGAACTTACTCCTCCTCTGGATGAACAGAAACAAAGCAGTGCAGGAGTTTCCTGGTTCATCTGTGGGAGAGGGCAGACCTCAACCCCAGTGGGGAAGGTCTGAAAACCCTTCTGGGTTTTGGCACCAAATATAAAAATCAGGAAACATGGGCTTTCAGCACCAAATGTTCAGGTGTGGATGTTCAAAAAGGAGTCAGGCCTAAAAGCAGCTGAGCAAAACCTTTTTATTGGGATCAGTGGCTCTGGGACCAGACTCACTGGCCCTCCAGAATGAGGGTGGGCAGGGGAAGTGGCTGTAGCCCCGACTGGGCAGTGACTTTATAGTTTGGGGTGGGCAGAAGAAGTTTGGGGGTCTCGTCCCTCAGGGATTAGCTGATGACTCCATCAATCATTGGGCAATTGGGAGACGCCATCTGCTAGTGTCTGATTGGTTTTCTTTCTTGCATGCACAGCTGCCTGATGCCCTGCCCCCACCCGGCCGCCTGAGATCCATCTAACAGTTTCTTTCATTCATTTTTTCAGACACTCATCTGTGTGTTGATTTATTCTTTGCATCGCTCCTTGGTTCATCCATTCCTAATTCCATTGCTCATCCATCCATTCATTCATCATCCATTTGTGCACTCCGTCCCATCGAGAGCCATTCTTTCACTGTTGATTTCACTGGCTCACATGTTCATTTGCTGGTATGTTATACATTTATTCATTCTACCTTGGTTTTCATTTATGCAATGGTGTATGCATTCTCTTTTCTTTTTTTAAAGAAAGAGGAAGAGAGAGAGAGAATCAATTTTATTTAGTTTTTCATGTGGCTTTCATTGCTCTGACACTTTGTTATATATGTGATACTGGGGTTTGAACCTGCACACTTATGCATGCCAGGCAAGCACTGTAACCACCGAGCCACTGCTCCAGCCCCACGTATGTATTCGCTAATTCATTGATTCACACATCAGTTGGCAAAGATAGCTCCTCATCTATATGCTCCAAAGGTCTGGTATCAGTCCAGTGTGGTTACTGTCACTCTCACCCTTCCTGATATATTCTGGGCATCTTAGTACTAAGGGCTGCCTTCTTGCTATAAGAACACTTTTTTTTATTTCTGGTGAAGTGTTTAAGGTGCACAGAGGAAAGCTCACACATTACAGGGGCACAGTTCCTAGGACTTCCAGTTACAGAGCACACCATGGGCCGATTCTCCAGGTTAAGAAAGAGAATGTCACCCTGCCCCAGAATCCCTCCTGTGTCCTGTATTTCTCAGCTATTGACTTCGAGTGGGTGTCCTGGTGTCAGAACTTGAGACAAGGACTCAACGCATGCCATTCATTTGGGAGGTGAAGGGGACATGGAGGGAGCGGATGGACACACAGGGACTGCTGTGTTAGGGACCCACTTCCACCTCGGGTAGCAGGATGCTGGTCCTAGTGAGCCAGAGCCAGGGCCAGCGCAAGGGAGCTGGGGATTTGCACATGCCTGCCTATTATGGTTTGGATAAGAGGGGCTCCCCGAAAGCTCACGTGTGAGATAATGCAGGAGGGTTCAGAGGTGAAATGTTTGATTAGAGCTGCAATTTAATGAGTGGATTATTTAATGGATTGGTTATTTGAAGGGATGACTGTACTGGGTGGTATCTTAGGCAGATGGGTGTAGCTAGAGAAGGCGGGTCACTGGGGACATGCCCTGGTAGAGTTCATTTTCCCTGTGGTCCCTTCTGCTTGCTTTCTCCCTTGGCTGCTGTGAGCTGGGCAGTGTTCCTCCTGCATGTCCTTCTGCCATGATGCTGTGCCTCACCCAGGGTAATGACGTTCTTTACAGAGCATTGGACTTGGCCGACCATGGACTGAGCCTCTGAAGCCGTGAGCTAAATACAAGCTTTTCCTCCTCTAGATTGTTCTTGTCTGGTGTTTTGCATAGTGACTTCCCTCTGTCAGTGGTCAAGGGATCTTCCAGGACAGTAGCCTGAATTGCATAGTGTCCAGTTTGGCCGCACACAGCACCAGCATGATCAGAGACCAGAGAAAGTTCACAGGCAAAGAGATGCAGGGACTGGAGATTGGAAGTTAGTCCTGCACCGAAGTGGCCAAGGCAAGGCTCAAAACAGTTGTGAGCTCATCGGGACGAGCTCCCCACCTGCTGTCCACTCCCGGCCATTGCTCACACTTTGTTCAACTTACTGTGGCTTTTTCTAATGTCTAATTCTGAAGGATCCTTTGCCACCAAGTGGTTTGGTGGCTTTGTTTTATACATGGAGGAAACAGGCCCAGTGGGGGGACATAGCAGGTTCAAGATCACCCAGCCCCCACACAGGACTCCAGCAAGCCTGGCCTCTACCTCTTAGATGTGGCTCCCCGCTCTTTGCTCACTGGGGTGATGTCTGACCTTGTCTGCGAAATCTCTGCCAGCTACATCGTCAGAGAACAAAGCCAACAAGCCCGAAGCTGCTGCCTTTGAAAGCTGGAAGCTAATTTGCCGTGGGGCTGTCTTTTCATTTTAGAAGCCCTTCCACACCCCTTCTCCAGCTCACACAATTAAAAGCTACATTTGCTGATCCAAAGTGTCTGTCAGTTTCACTCCCAAAGAAATGCATGTGATCTCTCCCCTGTAGCGTGCTCCCGATGTAATTAGGTCCAGTTGAGATTCCATCCAGAGGACGTTTTACAGGCGGAAGAGGTTTGATTGGAGAGAATTCAAGTCACTGCATATGTACCTTGACTCCTAAACTTCTTTTAAATTGGGAAAAAAGACATTGTCTTTAAAGGTTACCTTGTCTTCAAAATATTCTGGGTGCGTGAGTCCATGTTGAGTGTGTGAGAAGTTAATGTTTTATCCCTACTTAATCCTGACCTCTTTCTCCACGGCTGCGAAAACCTTTCCTTCTACACCAGGGATGCCCCTGGATAAGGGACTCACCTCTCGGTCCAGGGATGGCCTCCTCCACACGTCAGCCGTTTCCTTTGCATCTCCTTGGAGAGATTGGACATGGGGTAGGATGCTGAGATTCCCTGTCAACCTACTGTCCCCTGGGTCCATGCTGCATGCTTTTGCAAAACTGTTCATGGTCTGTAATGCATAGCTAAACCTGCAAAGTGGGGGTTCCTCTATGACACCCCATCAAAGGGCAAAGCTGCCTGACTGGTCTTCCGGGTCCTATAGCTCCCTGGGTCTCTGAATCTGCTCACCGCTGCCTGTGGGTACCAGGAAACTGGGCTGGCCTTGCTTTCTGGGTAGATTTTGGTTATGGAGCAAACAGAACGGGTGCAGAGTGGTTCAGATCCTTTCTGACTTCTAATTTGTCTTGGGGGGGCACTTAATTGTCATGGCCTGGCAGTCAATTTCGGGGAGGGAGGAACGTGAGCACTGATGGGTGGGGTTTGTGGGGAGAGTGGTGTGGGAGGATCTGCTGCTGGAGTCATCAAAGGACATTGGCCATGGGTCATCCTTGGCCCTTGGACCAAGAGTCCCTGATCCGTGGCTCACTCACTAGATGTGTCTGGGACATTAGGCGTATCCCCCTTGGCATCAGGTGATTCTGTGAACAGCAATGATACCTGCTTCACTTGTGCAAGAATATCTGAGTGTCCACCGGGTGCTGGGCACAGGGCCACAGTGGGGAACCCCACAGGACTGTTAACGGACGAGAGGGGCCATAGACGTGGTTACTCCCCCTGCATGAATGTCTCCCTCAAGCTCTGGCCTCAGCTACTCTGTTCTAGAACCTTCTCCCACCACACTCTGGTCCTGATCTTTCATGGAGCAGGGGCTGGTTTGGGGGAGGAAAAGAAACAGGTGGAGGAGAAATCAGAGCCCAGTGAGGATCCTGGTGCTTCCCTTAAAAAATGAGCAGTTTTATGCAAATTAATGGAAACGCAGTCCATATCTAAAGGAGAAAAGGAAAGACGGTTAGATTCATTTTCTTAGTCAACTTGTTCAAGCCCAACATTAATCTGCTCATCAGCGTGGCCCACCAGGAGCAGACATGCTTCTTCAGGAGTTTCCTAACAGAAAATAAATGCCTCATTAAGTCAGACATATTAACCTGAGAACGGTACCGATGTCAGGCAGACTAATGAGCGTGGCTATGAGGAATGCACAGGAGTCCTCAGAGGGACCCGCCCCACCATCGGAACTCCCTGCAAATGTGCTCAGCTACTGCAGGACAGGAGTGGAATCGGAGGGAGGGAGCCGTGGCTGGAGCTGTGCCCTGTTCAATGCCTGCATCTTTGAATGTTTGTAAAATGCATGTGGCCAGGGGAGGCACCACTGGTGACTCATGTATTATTGGGTAAGGAAAGTTCCCAATAAGTGGTTTGAGTGTGGTCCTTAAAGACTTCATTCCCGAGTTCGTGTGCTAATGGCATTTGGAGGTGGGGTCTTTCTGTGGTCCTGAGGATGGGACCCCTGTGATAGAATTGGTGTCTTTGTAAGAAGAGTAAGAGACCCCTGCTAGCGCACTTGCTCTGTTCCCCCTTGTGCTGCCCTCAGCAGATGCCAGCACCGTGCTCTTGGACTTCCTAGACTCCAGAGCCCTGAGCCAAATTAACATCATTCTTCATAAACTACCTGGTCTCTGGTGTTTTGTTATAGCAGC
The DNA here is from genome assembly GCA_004027875.1 of Aplodontia rufa. NCBI lineage: Eukaryota > Metazoa > Chordata > Mammalia > Rodentia > Aplodontiidae > Aplodontia > Aplodontia rufa. The sequence continues at coordinate 22,882 of PVKS010017463.1, forward strand.
AGAAAATGGACTAACACTGGCTCTGAAGAGGAGGGAGGACTGGAGGTCAGAGTCGGGCATCGGAACCCAGGTCCCTGTTCCAGGCCTCTGCACATCATGGAGGAGGGGCTCAGCTCCAGCACCCCCTTACCACACCAAGCACTGGGCATCTCCACAAGCGTTGGACTCACCAGCCTCCATGGAAGCCCAGGCAGATGGGTGTTTCTGGCCCAGGCTTGCAGATGAGGAAACTGAGCTCAGAAGAGTTAAGTGACTCACCTGAGGTCCCCTGGTTTGTGGGGAGGGCTGAGACAGTCCAGGTTGGTGACCTATGGAGATCCCCTCAGCTCCACAGGCCTGTGCTCCCTCTTCTGCCTTGAAAGCCTCCTGAGCCCGCTCCTCCAGAGCCCTGTGGTGCTCTCCACCACCACACGGGAGCAGCAAGGCAGGTCACCAGGCTTAGGAGCAGCAGAGACCTCAATTTAAACATGGCTCAGGACGTTGCCAGCTGGCAGCTCTGCCCTATTGCTGCTCTGGGTCTGTTTCTTCCTTAACAGAATGAGAATAAGCATTGCACCCCAGGCTCATGGTGAGGATCCAATGAGCTGATCCCATCCCCCATGGTGCACACTCAGGACCTCCCACCCCAGGCTGGAGTGCTTCCTCCGCTGGACTTGACCTAGTGGAGTCCAGCAGGTGGAATACAGAGCTGCCCTTCCTGATAGCAGGTGCCCAACCCCACAGCCCACGTGCATTTCTGAGGCCCTGACATTGCCTGCTTCAATGCAGCGGAGCTAACAGCATGTGGGTTCCTATGTGCTGGAGGAAGGGGATGACCCAGGGCATTGGGAAGATGGCTGGGGTCTGGAGACAGGTGGAGCCACCGGGAATGGCGCAGGGAAAACCTGGCGGTGTGCCTTCTGGGTATACTCTGGGCCTGCAGCCTTCCTTCCCCGAGGACAGAAGTGGAGAGAGTCCTACTGAAAGCCACTGAGAACCCCAGTCCACCCTGTGTCCTCCTGCACTGATTGGTGAGGGAATGCACATGTGCCAGGTAGGCATGTGGGACACCTATTGAAGATCTCAGTGCAATCTAAAAATAAGACAATACCCGAGAGGGGGAATTATTTTTAGCCCTAGGTGTCAGGTGAGGAAACCGAGGCTCAGAGGGGCTGGGTGATGGGCCACGATTCACACCCTGTTCTGTCTGACCCCAGGGGCCGTGGACTCCCCACTGGCAGGTGCTTCTCAGGTCAGCAGGCCCTGTGGGACAGATCTGTTTCTCTGCAAACACAGGCATCTGGAACTCAGCAGCTGCTGGCTGCTGTCCCCAGCCTGGCCCTCGAGACATGAAGACCCATGAACTGCAGAGAGGCCCGCCTGCCGCCACAAGCCCTGGGGACCTGGCGCAGCGCTGTAATGATGTCTGTGACTCGGAGCTGCTGTCCCCACCCCTGGCTGTGAGCACCCACTCTTTCCTACAGTGGACGCTGAGGATCCGGCAGTGCTTTGAGGCTGCAGCTTAGTGGCAGTTGGGCAACTTCCGGTGTTGAGTGGACGGATGTTGCACTTAATCCCACCGCAATTATTTCAGCAGGTATGTGTTGAGCACTGCTCTTCTTTGGGAAGCACTCCAGCTTCATGTGACAGTGTAAAAAGAGGCAAGAAACTCTAGGAAACCAGCTCCGTAAAGGATGCCCCATGAGCCGTGCTGGACGCGGTGGGGCACTGGAGACCAGAGAGACAAGGGTCAGGAGAGTCATCTTCAAACTCTACCAGGGCTGCCAAGGGACAAGAGAGTAACTGTCCTCGGGGTGGCCAGGAGGCAGGACTTGCCAACCATCAGCGCTGTCCAGAGGTGGAAAGACGGAAGAGGTCAGCCAGAGATGTGCAAGCAGGGGTTACGTTACCCCTCCTCACTGCGGGTGTAGCAGGAGGGCAGCCGTTGCAATTTGGGGCAAATGACTTCACCTCTCTGATCCTCTGTTTCTTCTTCTATAAGTGGTAATGAGGCAGGCATGGTGGTTAAACCTGTAATCCCAGCAATCTGGAAGGCTGAGGCAGGAAGACCACAAGGTCAAGGCCAACCTGGGCAACTTAGCAAGACCCTGTCTCAAAATAAAAATTTTTTTAAAATGTAGAAAGAATAATGTTATTCATGCTCTCATGTCGCTGGGTTATGACAATTAAATGATTAATACAGGCGTCTTAACCTGCTGCTGTAACAAAATACCCCAGGTTGGTTGATTTATAAACAGCATAGATTCATTGCTCACAGTCATGGAGCCTGGGAAGTTCAAGATCAAGGAGCCAGCAGCTCTGGTGCCTGCTGAAGGCCTGGGCTCTGATGGTGTTGCTGGGCCCTGCTACCTTCGACCTCTTACTGAGCTGCCAATCTTGTACCTGTGGGTGGAGCCCTCACCCACAGGGCCACTCTCCGTGGGCCCCACCTCCTAACACTACCTCCTTGGCTAGTAGCTTCCAATAGATGAGCTTGGAGGGACACTGGCATTGGGCCACAGCAAGGTGGGAACATGGAGCCCAGGACCAGGCATGGAAGGGAGTTCTGAAATCCTGGTGTCAGAGGGGGCAACTGGCCCAGGCCCCTCTCCAGCACTCAGAGTCTTTGGAATATGCCCCTTTTTTCACTTGTTCTAGAATTAGGGCCGCATTCCTGCTCGTTCAGAGTCCTGGCCTGGTGATGCCTCCAGATGGACATTGCCACGAGGGCTGCTTGGCTCCCTTGCCCGTCACTGCCCTGTGCATAGAGGATCCCAGTGGGGCTGTGGGAAGCAGTGGCTGATTTCCCCACAGTCAGGACGTCCGTGGAACAGAGACCCCCAAAGACCTACAAGAACAGCTTGGGGGAGGCACAGCTAGATCATGGTTTCAGAGTTCAGTCCATGGTCAGCCAACGCCAGAGCTCTGGATTCGAGGTGAGGCAGAACATCATGGCGGAAGCTACTCAGGACATGGCCACCAGGAAGCAGAGAGGGCTCCCCTCAGCAAGGACAAAATCTAAACCCCAAAGGCATGTCCCCAGGGACCTGCTTCCCCCTGCCATACCCTACCTGCCTACAGTTACCACCCATTCATCCACTCAGGTGGGTTAGCCCAATGGTTAGGCTGCAGCTGCCATAATCTAATCATGTGTTCTGGGGACACCACATATTCAAATAATAACACAGTAGGACCCAGAAAGGGCTTCTCTGCCCACTGCACGGGGTTCATTTGTTCTCTGATGCGAATCCTCACATCATTCTCTCTGTGTTCAGAGATGAAGATTAACTTCAGCCACCCGAAAAAAAAATAAGACATGCAGAATTCTTCAAGCCCACGCATCGACTCCAGCCAGCGCTCCGGCAGTCCGTTTTCGCAGTACTCAGTCAACAGGTCTGAGTCAAAGGCCCCGGCTTCCGCAATTGGCCACTTTTCACTTGTTAATAGATTTAATTTCCACAGACTCTCTGTGTTTCCTCAGAATTGACCTTCCTGTGAAAAATATGCTTTGGAGACATGAAATAACCATCAGAATGCCTTAAATAAATTATACTTTAATCAAGCGGGCCGGAGAAGGGGCCCTGGTGCTTCCCAACGTAGGAGGCCAGGCAGGAGGCGGCTGCGCCGAGCTCATCACTTGCTGCACCGCTGGCTGTCTCTGTATGTGATGTGGTGTTTCCTGTCCTTCTCTAGGAGAGGGGATATTTAATCCACTCCTCCCCCTGGGGTGATGGCTTTGCTTACAGAGGCCAGATGGGGAGGGTCCCTCTCTTTCCCTACCCCCATCCTCATCCTCCTGGCCCCTGGGCCCCATCTGCTCTGGAGACACTGTGCAAAAACAAGTGCAGGGTCCCCAGTCAGCAGGGAACGAGGGCCTGCTGCCACCCAGGTCCCGAGAGAGAGCGGCTCAGCGGGGCCTTGGCTGTGACCGGAGCTGGCTCTCTGCTCTCTGCCCAGCTTTCTGGGCTACTGCTCGCGTGCTGTGTTGGACATCTGTGTCCTTTGCTGGGAGGCCGCCTGGTTGCTCCTGCCTCTCCTGGGAGGCTGACGAGAGGCAGGTCTGAAAGCTGCCTGAGACACCTGTTAGAGAGATTAGCAAGCGTGGCCAGGTCGCAAGGCAAAGATGTGGGGAAATAAATGACAGCTGTTCTCATAGTGAGGGCTCCAGCTGAGGAGGCAGAGCAGACAGGCCCCTGCCGGGTCTCCCTGCCTCTGGGAGACAGCAGACCTGCTCAGGTGCAAGCTTGAGGGCCGAGAGCTCAGCCTCCGCAGACATGGGATCTCAACTAAGTCCCAGCCCTGCCACTTCCTGCCTGTGGCATCTCGAGGGGAGCGACCTGAGCTGAGAGCCAGTTTCCTCACCCATGATGGATCTGGGCTCCTTCCTGGCCAAGGTCATTTACTCCTCCTGAGGACCAAGACCCTCACAGCACGGGCTCCTCCCTCACCTGGTGGTGCTGGCCTGTGGGAAACTCTTGCCTGTGACTTCCTGTGGGCTGGACTGAGCCCCAGGAGGCTGGGCCACCTGCTCTTCCCTCTGTTGTGGGGTGCTGGGTCTGAGGCATGAGCCCTGCTCCTGCTGCTGCTCTGAGCTGGGAAGGGCCCTGGATGCAAGAGGGAGGACAGCTATCCATCCTGGGGCTGGGGGACTTCGTGTGACCCAGGGATGAATCTTACCACACCCTCCTGTCCCCAGCCCCAAGTAACTGAGGAGCTAGGGGTAGGGATGGTCCTGCTAGGCTCCAGCTTCCATTCAGACCTCAGCTCCACAGGACCCTGTAGCTCACGGCTCCCTTGCGCTCCGTGAGGGTGCCATTCTCTAATTAGGGGAAACAGGAGCCCCTCCTGGGGATGCTCTCCCAGCTCCCTGGGCTCAAATGACCCAGTTCAGGGTCTGCTGAGCTCACCTACTTCCTTCTCCAGCTCCCCAGCCTCCTCCCAACTAGGTGACCTTCCCAGTCTGCACCAGCCCCTCCTGGGGTCACCCACATCATAGTGACCAGTGAGAGGGACCCTGCCAGGTTCCTCTGGTTGAACTCAAAGTCCCCAGTCCCCAGAGCACAGACCCGCAGAGGTGGACAGGCCTTTGTGACAGGTGGAACCCACAGGGAGCTGCCAGGGCTAGCCAGCTAACGTGGCAGCGAGGAAGGACGTCCCATGTTTATCCTCTTCCTCCACCTGCTGGGGCTGTGGGCGCAGCGGCACAGGGCCATGTTGTACAGCTGACGGCTGAACTTGGTTCGCTGGAAAGCAGGTTCCCACAGGAAGCCGGGCCACCCAGTGCTCTGGTGGTCTGGTCAAGCCCCGCGTCCGGTAGGTGGTAGAGGAAGGCCAAGCAAAGGCTGACCCTGTGCACCTCCCTGGCAAGGCACTGCCAGGCCCAGCACTTGCCCTGGAGGGGACAGGGAGACCCTGCAAACATTGGGTCAGCCTGATGGAGGCTGATGGTGTCTCTTTCAGGGCCCCAATTTGCACCCAGGGAGGCATGAAACCTTCCAGTATCAGAAGGACTTTTGTGCTTGCCCGCCGGACTGACCAAGCTCTCCTTGAAGGTAATAATTAAAACTGGCTCATAAAGGAGGTCAGGGCCCCAGAGTTCTGGTGCATGAGAGAGCAGAGTAGTGGAGACCTGGAGGCTGGTTGCCATGCAGGAGAGGCCAAGCTGTGTCCCCAGCCCAGGAATTTGCCTCTGGAGAGCAGGGTACAGAGCCTTGGAGGTACCGTGCACACACGGGTTCTAATCAGGCTCCCCCACTTCTCTGCTGTGTGACTTGATGCAAGTTGCCTCCCCTCTCTGGGCTTCAGTTTCCTTATCTATAGATGGGAATGGTGGTTTGATCAGCCCTTCCTTCCCAGAGTCGTTGTGGAAATGAGCCCTAAAAGCTGCACAGATGGACACCAGGAAGGGAGGGGCAGTGGCAGTGGCAAGCAGGGGGCTGGAGGCAGTCACAGGTCTGCAATTTAGATTCAAGCTGTGAGTTTGGGCCAATTCCTCAACCTGAGCCCAGCATTCTTTCCACTGAGATCTTCATCCAAAGCTTTTAGCCTCCATAAATCATTTTTAATAACATACCACCTTGTAATTACTGCGAAGCCTCAAGGGGACCGCGACGTACTTCAGACATAATGAACTAATTATTGTCAGCGCGTCGGTGACAACTGTGAGCCGGGTGCTCCACTCCAGCCCCTGCCGGCTGCTGAGCTCCAGCTTTGCGCTCTGGGGACCCGGCTCTGACACTTGCTTGGTGGGACCCACAGGATGATTCCAGGTAAACAAGGACCTCAGGGACAGGGCCGTGGAGGGAGGGATGCGTGTGTGTCCCCTGCTCCTCCCTCTTGCTCCTCTCTCCCATCTGAAGGCAGAGTTGAGGAACCCTCTGTGGCAGAGCGGCTGCGAAGGCACCAGGGTTGGGTCCAGGGGAAGCTCCCAGCAGGGTCAGTCTGTGGAGCTGGGGACCCAGAAGCTGTGTTGAGCTGGGATGGGGAGAGGTGTGGTGTTTTCACTTCTGGTGCCCCTGCTGATGGTCTGAGGACACCCTGGGCCCACTTGGTGCAAGGAGGTGGGTAGACATCAAGGTGGACCAGATTTGGAAAAGCAGAGGTCTGTGCAAGGCTCCGTCTGCATGAAGAGGGGGAGCCTGGGGGAGCCCCAGCCACGGGGGTGAGAAACTGAGCCTGATAACTGCAGAACCTGGTGACAGGCAAGGTGGCTGGATGCGCCAGGCCAGCTGTCCAGCTGCAGACAGATGCAGGAGCGTCCTGCAGTCAGGAGCAGCTCCCCCTCAGAGGGGCCGGGAAGCAGGTGACAAGGGGACATCTAGGCAGCATTCATAGTTCAGAGACCCTGGTGCAGCTGCTCTGTGGCTCAGGAGGCAGCGCTGCAGGGTCTGGCCCCACCCGCCCCCTCACCCACCCTCTGCAGACCTGCTGACGGCCTCTGCTGCGCCCTCGGTGCCCCTCAGCTCAGCACCAGGCGGCTGGCTCCGGGGAGCGACTCTGGGCCCGGCCCTCCGCTAGTGCAGGGGAGGCAGCTGCAAGGCTCCGTTCCCCCACTGAGGGTGGCCTCTGAGGCTGTTATCGCCCCCAGGCTGCCCCTGGGGAAGGAACCCTACTCTTCCTTGCCCACCCCCTCAGTTCTGCCCCTGCTGCCGCAGCCCGTTCAGGTCGCCACCCCAATAAACCGCTCACCCTCAAATACTCATCACAGGGGTTGCTTCCGGGGTGGAAGGGAGGGTGACCAGCAGGATCGAGGCAGCAAAGGTCCCACGGGGATTTGGCCTCAGGAGCTAGGTGGGGAGCCAGCTACCCCACCTGGCCCTCAAGGGCTCCCAGCAGGCACTGATCACGTGGGCCTGGATCATTTCCTCTCTGCTGCCTGGTTCTATTATTACCCCATTGGACAGATGAGGAGACTGAGGCCCACAGAGATGAAGTAACTTGCTGACGGGCGGAGCAGGGTGGGTAGCCAGGCCGACTCGTCCCCTCCCTCAGTCACCAGCTGCATTAACACGGCACAGAACCAGGCAGCCTCAGCTTTTGCCAAGCACCTGTGAGCAGGAAGCCATCAGAGCATCCTAGGACCCTGTTGTGGGAAATGACCTCAGGACTCCTGTGTAGATCTGCACAGCCCTGGTCCCGAGGCTGGGAAGGGCGGGTGGGGGCGCCAGGACCAGGATGCAGGCCAGGGTCCAGATGACGACTGTGCCTCGGAAGTGGCACAGTGGCTTTCAAGAGGAGCGACGAGCAGCAGAGCAGAAGGAGCTGGAGGACGTAACGCAGCTGTCTGCAGGTGTCCAGCACCCCCTGGGCACGTCACAGCACACTGTGGTGGTCCCTGCTTAGCAAGAATCCCAGGGGAGGCAAAGAAACAGTGATCAGACTCAGAGTCGGGACATCTAGGGACCCCCTCTGACTCCTCACGACTGTGTGACCTGGGGCAAGTCACTCACCCTCTCTGGGCTTGATCTGCACATCGGTGGAATGAGAGGCTTTGATGTGGGGTCTTTAATACTCCCCTCAGCTCAGACTTCCGCTCCACATCCCAAATGTAACCAATGGCTCATCTGCCCGATCAGCCTCCTGCCAGAGAGAAAGGCGAGGCAGCACCCAGAACCCACAGGGCTGAACCCACAGCCCTCCCGCTCACAAAGAGGGCAGTGGCAGGGCTGCTTGGGCCACCAGTGCCCTCTCTTTTATTGGTGCCTTGGTGGTACCAGCTTCCTGTGTGGGAGGAAGAAAGCAGGGGAAGGGGCAGTGGGAGATGAGCCTGACTCTCACCTCTGGAGGAAAAGAGAAATGGGGCAGACGTCAGCCTTCATTGCTATCAAGGGACTTAGTGATTTGTGCTGCTCAGGAATGGGCAGCCTTCAGGTACAGCCTGCCCCAGGTGCTCAAATGAGGCCAAGCGGGGATACCTTTCCCTTCTGCCCGTCCTCCAGGCACAGCTGTTCTCAAACGCCCGCTTCCTGGTTGCCAGGTGGTTTATAGCTCCAGCAGGGATGAGAGCCCCCTCTCCTGACAAAAACTCCCTCCTGGATCAGACTTGACTCAAGCTCTGCTGAGCCCTCTTCCCCACTAGGTCTCTGCCTTGGGCCGCCTTAAGGGCTCCTCCCACCCTTCCGTATCTTAGCGGTTTTCCGTCCACTGTCCCCTCGCCCTGCTCTCTGGCTACCCATGCCCGGCCGCCTTTGCCGTCGCGAGCTGAGTGGATCTCACTGCTATCACAATAACCTTCAATCATGTTTTCCTTCTAATTCTTTACAAGTTCAGAACTGATCAAAAGTCCTACAAAACTTTACCAGTAAAAAGGGTACAAAGCATTGGGTGGTAACGCCCCACAGACAGCTTCTACTGAGCTGGGATGGGAGGAAGGAGAAAGAGGAGCATATTTTCAAACAGCAAAGAGAAGAGGAAAAAAAAAAAAACAAAACAAAAACGGAAGTCCCCCCTCGTATCCCTAGCAGATGTCATGCTGTCTTGTTGGGTGCCCAATGACTTTGAATTACTCTAATCCCAAACCCAGATTCCTGACGTATCTTCAAAATCCCTTAGTCTGGCACCCAGATCTCGGTTTCTAATATTATTCTTCAATAACAGGAACCACAGATGCTTAGAGAAATGGCTGGTTCCAGGCCTGGGGCAGGAACCCACAGGATGAGCCCGGAGCCTCCTGCCTGAAAGTAAGAAAGTTCTCAAAAAGCAGAATGTTGGGGCCTGAAAGAGCTGGCAGAGATGGGGCCATTGAAGCAGCAGAATAAATAATGCAGCATGGAACCATCATCTAAAGTACAAAAACGAAAGATCCACGGGTTTATACCGGCATAAATAAGTCATCGGGTAAATACATAAATAGAGGAAAAGACACAAATCCTCCTCACAGAACATTTGCAAATAATTTATACTCTGCCCTCTCCACGGGATGGAGGTTGCCTCTCTGACCTTGGAGTGTGGCCTCATTTAGTGATTTGCTTGCGAAGAACAGAGGAGGGGAACTGCAGGCAGTGAGGGGAGGAGCCGCCCAGCACAGAGGTGGCCTCAACCTTAGCCAGGTGACCCAGTTAACCTGTCCAGAGGCAGCCTGTGGGAAGCACCTGTGCCGCAGGATGGGATTGGAAGGGCATTTCGCCTCCCTGAGCTTCTCCCCTACATCGGCGACCCCAGGGTAATCACGAAGGAAGCCTGAGGGAAATTCAAGTTGAGTAGCAGTCTGCAAAGTACCTGCCCCATTCTCCCCAAGATGGTGGAGGTCACGGGGAACAAAGAGACTGGGAAGCAGCCACAAACCAGGCGCAGGTGACCACTGACCACCGTGTAGCCTAGTGGGAGTCGGGAATGGAAAAGGAAATTTAGGGGAGGAGGCAGGGGAAATGGGGTACAGGTGGGGGCTTCTTTAGCCCTTATGTGCAGTGTGGGTTTCTTAACTTTTAACAAATGAGCCCCAGTTGTCTAATATGGAAGGGAAAAAAATTAGGGAGAGCTAGGAAGGAGGGAGATAAGAGAACTCTGCCCTTTGTACAAGTTCCCTGTAAATCTAAATTCTTCTAAAATAAGAAATATATTTTTTAAAACAAACTCTTGATTTGATTCTTGTCACCTTAACATATGAACAAAGAGAGACCCAGAAGATACCGGATCGTAAAAAGTTCTCTTGGGGCCTTAGAAGGCCTAATTCCACTGAGGGTGGTGGAACTCTGACCAGCAGGGCCATAAGGAAAGTCAGGGTCCATTTTTCTCACCTAATGAAGAGTCTGGTGGTGGCTGACATGGATGGAGTCCAGTGGCTCCAGTGGGCCAGCCTCCTCCTCAGTTTCCCCTTGGATTCCTCAGTGCAATGTGCACTGTGCCCAGGTCACTGCATGGCTGCTTCTTCACCGGGTTGCAGGCCCCAGGTCAGCACTGGGAGTTCTAGAATGCTGCAGAGCCCAGCAGGCGCCCACCCTTTTGGGGAGCTTTCCCAGAATGCCCTGCAGCAAATTCTGCTACCATCTGGAGCTGCTTCATATGACTACTGGAGAGGGGGCGGGAGATGTGATGATTTTAAGGGAAATCATTGTCCTCAATTCAATAGGGACAGTGAAGCGCAGGAAGGTCGAGGTCAGTGTGCGGTCGGCAGCCTCTGCCCCAGCGTTTCCAGTCTGATCTTTATGATGTCATTATCTCACAAAATGGCACATTTGCTGTTTTGTGCAGGCTGAGCCCTCAGCCAGGACCCCACAGTGAGCTGTTAGCTGACACAGGCTTGCACCCAATGTCTGGCCTGTGCACCCGGAGTTCCCCCAGTCTCTACACCTCTGCTTCTCCCTGTGCCAGGTCCCTGCCTCCCCAGCTGCCTAAAGCCCCCTCCTGCAGCCCTTGTATTTCTGACACCACTTTCAAGCTGAACACCACTTTAAAGAAACCTGCTATTGAACATGTCACTCCGCTGCACCATTAGTGGGGAGTCCTTGAAGAGATGGCTGCGACGGGCACCTGAGCAGCGTCCGTCACGATTCACAATGCGCCTATCTTTTGACCTCACATTTTCCCTTTTTCTAGAAGCCGATGGTTCCGAAAAGCTCAAGGATGTGCACTGATGCAAGGAGGTCTCTATAGCATTATTTGTAACTGCAAAATAGAGACAAAAAAATCAAAACAAAAGAACACATCGGAGACCAGCTAAATGTCCAACAGCAGGAAACGGGCTACGTGAATAATGGGGCATCCAGACCGCTGAATGCTAAGCAGGTATTAAAAAGATGGAGTTCGGTCCTTGTGCCCGAGTCCGGGAGGAGTACCACGACACATTTTTGAATAGGGAAAACAAGTTTGAAAAATGAGGACAAGAGGATACAAAAAATATTCTATCCATCTTGGTCTGGGCGGAGATGAATATCGGGGGGAATGTGCGCCTCTGTTGGGACACGCTTGGGGAATCCATCATGCCTCGGGGACTCGGATGTCTCTGTTCAAAGCCGTTTGCCCGGGAGACGTTCCTTTCTTGTCGGCTGTGGAATAGTGCCCTAGCAACATCCTTCCCCACCCCCCGTGTCACCCCAGATCCCAGCTCCACCCCAGAGTGCACACAGGCCACTGTTTACTTCCGGAACCGTGAAGAACAAATCATGCGATGCAGGACGGTGAAAGGCTCTCTTGTTACTGAAACGTTGCTTTGCTTCACCGTGACCCTCAATGCCCTGAAAGTGCTACCTTTCTCCCCATGTCCTGTTTCTCCAGGTTTCTCCTAACCCACTCATAGCAGGATTTTATCCGTATCTTCCCATCCCATATTGCTTCGGGAAAATCACCTGTGACCTCCACCATGTCACCTGCAGGTGTCATCTTGAACTCATCCCATCACTCCTTCTTGAAAGCTCCCCTCCATTCCCAGGACCCCGCCCCTGGTTTTCCTCCTCCCTCCCTGGGGCTCCTCCTCTGTCTCCTTTCCTCTTCCCTTCTTGGCTCTTTCTCCTGAAGCTTTTGTGCTGTCCCTGGACTTGGTCTCCTCTTCTCATCTTCTCTCACTTCCTTGGGGGCTTCAGCAGACCTGGGGCCTTTGCAAACTGTTCATATGCTCATGGCTCCTGAGTTTCCATCTCAGTTTAGATCTCTCCCTGAGCCCTGGCTTGAACATCCAGGTGCATACTTAACTTTTCCACCTGGGGGTCCAACAGACATCTCAGAAGCCGTCTTCCACCCACCTCAAGCAAACTTACAACAAGAGTGAAAATATTTCACTCTGCCAAAAACTCCATGCAAAAATAATTGAAAGCCGTGCTACTGACTGGGGGAAGTTACTTGCAAAATACTTACCTGGCAAAGAACTTGCATCTAGACTCTGTAGAGAATTCTCAAAACTCAAGAGTGAAAACAAACAAACAGTCCAGTCAAGAAGCAGGCAAAAGACATTGGAAGTCTGGATGTGCAAATGGAAATTGTCCAGATTCTATAGAACATAGAACTTTGACCCATGAGCTGTATCAGTCTTACCAGGAAACCTACAATAAGCATCCCAGGAAGACCAAATGCTAAAAGTCAGACTTAGAGAAAGTCAAATTGCTATTTCTTACGCAATCCAGGAAGTTATAAGCAATGGTTTCAGTAGCATTCTGTCCAAACGGGCCAGACTTGATTAGGCACTGGCAGCTGTTCTAAAATTCGTCCTGTCCTCTCAACTGCCCGTGGCTCCGCAGCCCAGCAGCCTCCAATCAGCGCTCACCTGAAGCTCTCCCTGTTTCCTACGGTCAAGTTTCCCTGCTCCTCTGCCAAATGCAAGCGTTGGTGACTGATCACCACCTTGCTCTAGCAAGCTAGGAAGAAAAATCGCATTGGCTCTCCTCGTTGGACTGATCTGTTTATTTTTCCCGACACGAAGAGACATTTCCCTGAGAAGGTATAGAGGTGCAGAACGAGCAGATGAAAAGGTTCCAAGCAGCATGAGCCATTAGGGGACATCTACAATGAGATATCAGTGCACATCTGTAAAATAACAATAGCGGATGCTGGTGTGGACGTGGGGAAATGGGTCACTGCCTCCGTTGCTGGTAGAAATAAAAAACGGTACAGCTGCCCTGGGTACGGGTCTGATCGATTGTTTGACGGACAGTTCTGTTGAAGTCTCACTTATTTCCGTACACCTTGTTCATCTGTCAACATTAACTCACGGTCAGTAGCGCCAGGGCTCACGCCTCGGCGACGCTTATGCGGCACACGTCTTTTCTGTGAGAGGCGCGTCGCAGCCCTCTGGCGCTCAGGAATGGTGAACGGCACTTCAGCACCGTGTTTGGGGGCTCTTTTAAATGGCAAAAGCTCCAATAAAGACGACAGAAAGATGCGCAAGGGCGGCTTTAGATGGAAAACGGCACGATTGAAGTCTGCGAGTGGAGACCCAGAGACAGAGCGCAGCTTACTGAGCTCAGCGGGGACAGGTGCACTGGGGGTCGAAGCTTTCTTTGCTTTGCCAACATGGTGAGAATGGATTTCGGGCTCACACATCAATCTCAGCAAGAGGAGAAATTTTAATAAAGAAACTGTGAATAACAATATGGATTCTTATATAATATAAATGTATCTACAATATGTGCTCCTACAGCTGTGTCTATATGTCTATGTGTATTATACACGTAACGCATATAGGTGTTAAAACACGTAGACAGTCAGGTGGGGGGTGGAGGGAGGCGTCTTTACAGTAGAGAGAAATTCTCCCTTCTCCAAAAGATTTGCCAAAGGCTTCCATGCAGTGCTGCACTCTCCAGGGACCAAGAGAACAAAAGTTTGAGTTCCTAACAGTTTCCTCCCGAGCTCTGCCGCGACCCTTGACAGATGTTCAAGGTGCTCTGGGAGCCAGGCTCCCAGGCCACCAGGGCACTGCGCTTGGCACTGTGGGAACAAATGAAGAAGATGAGGTCCAAGCTCCAGGGGAAACATCCTAGCAGCTGTCCAGCTCAGGGGGCTTTGGAAGAAGGGCTGCCCAAGAGCTGTGGCCAGGGACGATCTGTCAAGAGCCACCTGCCAGCTCCCCCACCCACCTAGAAGTTGAGATTCAAGAGGCACCTCAAGTCTCACTGACCCCAGAGTATCTGCAGGGGTTCACCTGCGGGCCTAGGGGTTACAGGGGTGGGGACAGCCCCTCTTCCCCCCACCAAAAGGACTGCCCATATCCCACTAAAAGGGCCTCTCCAGAGTGAAGTTTTAGGTCTTGTGCTGAGTAGATCACAATCCAAGACATTAGGACCCTACCTGCCGCAGCAAGCAGGTAAGGTGGGCGGGGCCTTTTCAGAGCTTGAAGTTCCCACCAACCAGCCACGGAACTTTAGTTCCCTCCACTGCCAGGCTCGCCCATCCCATTCTGGAACCTGCTAGATGTTAACTAGGCAGAAAGAGACCTGTGTTCTTGGCCAGGGCAGCAGCACATGCAAAGGCCCTGAGATGGAGAGAGCAAGGTCAATGACAGGTGCAGACGTGGGGCCCTGGTGGGGGAGGCTGCTGAGGCTGGAGAGGGCAGGGCCCGGGCTGGCTGGTGTCTTTCTCCTAGGAGCCGTGGGAAGTCCCTCCGGAGGACCCGTGGAGTCAGGAAGCAGGCCAGGCGCTTCCCCGCAGCTCCATCTTCTCGTTCGTCCATCTGCGCAGAGCATATGGTTACGCTTTCATCCAAGTTCTGAAGTTGGGGGCCATCACTCAGGGCTGTCAGCAAACTTCCTTCAAATCTTTCAAGGAAACTCCTGTACTGAGATACTACAGAGCCCGGGATGAGAAGGCCCTGATGTCAGCATCTTCTCCTCTCTGGCTCTGTTCCCATCTTCTGTCCTCTGTACCCCAGAGGAGTGGAAAGGCCAGGACAGCAGAGGACAGCGGCTCAGGTAGGCAGGAGGAGAAGCTCAGCCCTGACCCAGGCCCAGACCCCAGCCTGCTGCTCTCGGCACAGCTTCCCGGAGGCTGCAGATGGAAATCCAGGCCAGCCCATCAGACAGGACATGGGGCGTGAGACCCAGAGGAGGAGATGTGGGGCCTGCAGGTGAGGAGCCAGCACCCAGGAACAAGGCCCAGGCACTGGGCTGGGGCTGCGGACAGAACTGAGAGCAGAGCCCCGGGAGCCCCAGGAGGCACAGAAGTGTCACAAAACAGGACAGACGCTGGGGTCCAAGTCGGCCTGGCCAGCAGGAGGACAGGGCTGCTCCCACTGACGTCAGACAGTTACGTGCTTAGAACTCTCACTGAGCACCAGGTACTAAGCTTGTGGCAGATCTAGAGCTGCCCCACGGCTGCTCAGATTCTCCAGAGCAAAGTCAAGAAGCTGGGGCAGCACTGAGCCCATAGGCGGTGACTCTGGGACAGGGAACAGAGGGAGACTCTGTCACATACGTGCTTTGTAGAAAATCTGGATTCTCCCTGTGTAGCCATGAAGGAAGTGCTAAGTCTCAAACTGGAGCAGATAATGTGCACACTAATAACAGCTAAGAACTACTGAGTGGCCACCATGCAACCGGCGTGGTACCAGACATCACATAGTTCACCTCGCCATCCACCACAAGTAGTAATTGTTATTACCCTTGTTTAAAGGACAAGTAAAGGAAACTGAGAGAGGTCAAGTAACTTGCCCGAAGTCACACAGCATAGCAGGCGGAGTTAGGATTTGAACTCGGGTCTGTCTGGCTCAAGGGTTCAAAGAAGTGGCCCTAAGAGGCAGAGAGGGAGGGGACAGGACAGATGTTTGGTCTCCTTCCCCTCTCCTGTCTCCTTTCCAGAGTTTGTTATAGTGGCCTATCAGGGGGTCACATCAGAGTCACTACCAGAGCTGCCATAGCAGCAGTGAGGTCGAAGCAGCCATCGAGTATGGAGGGCACTAGGTGACAAGGGTCCTACATGTACTCAGGCTATCCTCAGGCTGCCCTGAGCACCTGCCCGCAGTGTCTATTCCTGCCGTCGCTCCTCTCACCCTCTCTGGCCCCACTGGGCGTCCTTGAGTGTCCCCGAGGGTCCTACTGTGTGATGCCCACTCCACTGAGCATGGCCCCCACCCCAGGCCCCCTGCCTGGCTCAGCCCCAGCCAAAGCCGCCACCTCCTCAGACCAGCCCTGCCCAAGCAGGGCTCACCGCATCGTGACTTTCCTGTCACTTCTTTGCTTGCCATCATCACTTATAAGCTAGGCTAGTGTGTGACCTTGTGAGCCCAGCCCTAGGCATGGTCAGTGACTGAGGAAAGATACGGAGCTGCTGTTGTGTGCAGAGGCCCTGCCTCCAGTGTGGATCTGAGTGCTCATTAAACACTTGGAGTGAATGAAGGGTGGGGCAGTTGTGGCTACATCTGAACTGTTCCCCCAAAGTTCATGTGGCAAAGGCTTGGTCCCCAAGGCAGAGCGTTCACAGATGGGGCCTCCGGAAGGTGCTTGGATCAGGAGGCCTCTGACCCCATCGGTGGATCAATCCACCACGGATTCAGGATCTGATGGCTATCGGGAGGTGGTGGAGACTTGGGAGGAGGGGTCAGCCCTTGGAGGCTCTGCCCCCGATCCCGGATCCCAGGATCCTTCCTTCTCCCTCTCTCCCTCCCTCCTGGCTGCCTTGAAGTGAGAAGCTCTGTCCCTCCACCTCCTTGGCCAGAACATTCTGCTCACCGCAGGCCCAGAGCCAATGCAGCCAAGTGACCAAGGCCTGAGACCTCTGAAACTACAGTCGAAAATGGATCATTCGATTTTTTTAAGAAAGGGACAATGAGAAAGAGAAAATCAATTTTATTTAGTTTTTCACTTGGCTTTTGTTGCTCTGAGATTTTGTTGTGTATGTGGTGCTGGGGTTCAAACTTGGGTCCTTGCTCATGCCAGCCAAGTGCTGTAACCACCAAGCCACTGCTCCAGCCCCAGATCATTCCTTCTTTTAAGTTGCTTTTCTCTAGTGACAATAAGCTGATTATCACAAGAGGTCACCCCCATCTATCTGTGTAGAAACTGAGGTGCAGAGAGGTCAGGCCATTGGTCCAGGGACCATATGACAGATTCTGGAAACAAAAAAAGTACTCAGACTCAGGGGGTAGTGAGTGAGGCTCTAGGAGGGTTAACGAAAGCCTGAGTGGGTGGGGATGCTGTCACCTGCTGTCCAGGGGAGGAAGGGTCATAGGTTCCCAGGGACAGGGGTGGGCAAGGCTGGGAGGATCCCCTGCAGAGTGTGGGACCTCTGTCCTGGCAGAAGGAACAGCAGGGACATCGTAGAAAAGGCCCTGCAAGCATCATGGGGTGAAGAAGGAGAAGACCCCTGGTCCCCTAGCCCAGCCTCCCCTACCCCAGCCTCCCCTCCCACCTCTTGCCACACCCCTGAAGCCCATCATGTCCTCCAGCCTCTCCAACCACCTGCTCTTCCTTGAACAGGCCAAATTCTTCCCAGTCTCTGGGCCTTCCCAGGTGCTGTCCCTTCCCAGGCTCTTCCCAACCCCTGGTGGTAGTGGGGGGGATCTAAACAGGCCCTGCTACGAGCTGCCACTGAACCCATGGTCCCTGCGGTCAGCGGCCAACTCCCCATCAGGCTCACCTCTTCCAGGAAAAGCCTCGACCGCTGAGCTCAAACTCCTGGAGGCTGAATAAATCCTCCTGGGACTGACCATGAGCAAGCGAATGACTGAAGGCATCCGGCCATGAAGAAGCCAGGGCCACCGCAGCCACCTCCTGTCCTCCCCACGTGCTAACGTCAGAGGTCACCACCCTTGATGACTCAGGAAAGGGAATTTTAAGAACTGGAAATGGCATGAAAAGTCAACGTCTGTGTATTTCTTTTAAAAATAGCCTTACTGGGAGGGAGGATAGGGAGGGATCCAGGGAGACAACAATGTAGCTCACTCTTTACCCCCCTGGGAATCCAAATGATACTTATGTAACCATTTAATTCTGGAACATTCACAATCTAAGCATTTACATTGCTTCGCAGAGTGAAATATAGAAGAATCAAGAGACTGGGGTGTGGGCAACCTGGGGGTAATTCTGGTTTAAGAACAAAAGCAAATCATATTGTTACTTTATGTGCATTTAGGATTGTACCATAACTCAGGTCCTTAATAATAAATTTAAAAAATAAAAATTAAAATAGCCTTACTGCCATCTAAGCTGCATCTCACAAACAATCCACTCTCGTCCACGTACACCAGTGGTCGTTGGTGAATTCGCAGAACCACGCAGCCCTCGCTGCCTGATTTTGGAACACTTGCAGCTTCCAGGAGAAACCCATCTGGTCAGCAGTCGCCCCCCCACACCCCCAGCCCGGCAGTCACTCCTCCACTGCGGGTCCACCTGGACCTCGGGCTCCACACACCGCACAGGTGGAATGTCACAGAATGTCGCAGTGTACGGTCTCTTGAGACTGGCTTATTCCACTTGGCGCGATGCCTTCCAAGTCAGTTGATGCTGAGAGCGAACCGTATTTCACTCCTGTGAATGCCGTTCCATTGCATGGGCAGTCCCCTTGCGTTCACCCATTCATCAGCTCACGGACGACACGGTTGCTGCCCGGTTTCACACGCGTGCGTGTTCTGTGTACACCCGTGTTTTCACTTCTCCTGGGCACAGTGCCCTGGAGTGGAATGGCTGGGTCATTTGCCACGTGGTGCTTAACTCTTTGAGGAGCCCGTAAACTGTTTTCTTGAGAACATCTGAGCCGTTGTCCTGTCCCTTGAGCACATTTGTTACAATGACTATTCTTTCTCTGTTGAGTTATCTCGGCACCCTTGTTGAACACAGTTGATCCTAAATGACCTTGCATGTGTAAACTTGCTGTGGTGGTAGATGCTGCAGTTGGAAATGAGGTTGTTTTCTCCATTTCATCTTTAGATTGTTCACCACTAGTGTATAAATATACTGATTGACTCCTGTTCTCTATCAATATTTTATATATTTTATCCTGAACTCACTTGTTAACTCTGATAGATTTTTTTCCCTTGTGCATTCTTTTTTTGGAGGGGGTGAATACTAGGGATTGAACTAGGGGTGCTTAATCACTGAGCCACATTCCCAGACCTTTGTATATTTTATTTTGAGACAGGGTCTCACTAAGTTGCTTAGGGCCTCACTAAGTTGCTGGGACTGGCCTTGAACTTGGGATCCTCCTGCCTCAGCCTCTCGAGCCACTGGGATTACAGGTGTGCACCACCTTGCCCAGCTAC
>PVKS010017464.1:0-41921 GCA_004027875.1 Aplodontia rufa
TAGCAGGAGCAAGGGGAATCTAGGCAAAGAGGAGCAAAGAGTCTCTAAAACTTGCAATGCCCAAGAGCAGTGCAGGGAGTGTCTCCTTATTGCATTAGCATCCTCCGTAATCTCTGCTGAGAAGCAGGATTCTATCCCTAAGGGGTGGCTATTCAGTAGCTAAGAAATTCCTATTCTTATGTCAGTATAAGGTTCATTTAGAAAGAAAATATTGCCAAAATCATTTCTGTGCTCTACACATTTGGCAATTCAAGATCCATCCTTCCAATATTCGAATTTATATTTAAATAAAAATAAGTCACAATGGTTATTTTCATGTATATTAACTTTTCTACACTAAAATAACAATTCCTTCAAAAATACAGAATAATATAATTTTTTACATAAATCAAGATATTAAGAATATGCAAACACCACAGTAACACCCTAGCAGTCAGGACATAGCTCCTTTGCCTTGGAAGCACGTCTGAGCTCAATGGCAAGGTACTGGCTATGATGCCAGACATGTCTCTGAGCTCTCAGAACTGACAGGGCAAGTCCTGGGCTTGGATTTATCTACATGCTGAGACAATTCGCCACTTTGTACAGTTCTGCCTGTGGCCACAGACCACAGCAGCTCCCATGACACCTTTCCTTTGGGGAATCGCAAGGAAAACAGGCTGCGGTGTTCAAACTACATGGACATTCATTATTCTAACACCGGGAAATGAAATATTAATCCAGTAAAGTCATGGTTTGAAAAGAGGCAAAGTACAAAACCTGGGAATTCACACGTGGGAAAGGAAATAGTACATTTACAAACCCACATTATACTCCTTGAAGGGAAGTTTAAAAATGATGGAAAAAGGACTCAACGGATCATGGTCCTTGAATGCAGGGGTGGTCTCTTCCACCTCCTCCAACATTTTCTTGCAAAGAGAAGAACAAAGGTGGAAGTCATCTCTCTGCCACCACAATGCACCATTTATATCCTAGTAACATCACTGACTTAGGAGTGAAAAACACGTTTTTGACTCTAGTTCTGATGCTTTAAGTGAACAAACCGAAGCATGCAA
The DNA here is from genome assembly GCA_004027875.1 of Aplodontia rufa. Classification (NCBI taxonomy): domain Eukaryota; kingdom Metazoa; phylum Chordata; class Mammalia; order Rodentia; family Aplodontiidae; genus Aplodontia; species Aplodontia rufa. The sequence goes on from PVKS010017464.1 coordinate 1,056, forward strand.
ACAATGATAATTGTCCTTACTTCTTCCCCTCATTTTTTTCTAGAAATTTGGTGCTTTTTTTTTCCTCATTAAATATTATATAGCAACTTCTGCTATGTGGAATTTTAAAAGACAAATTAATCTCCTTCTAATATTTATTTTTTGGTATCATTTTTTATTTATTTATTTATTTTCAAATTTATTAGAAGCATATAGCGATACTGAGTGGATACAAAATCTTTGGTTCATATATACTGTGGAATACTACTCGGCCATCAGAGAGGACGATATTATAGCTTTCAAAATCAAATGGATGGAGGTGGACAGAATTATGCTTAGTGAAGTCTCCCAAGCTCAGAGACTCAAGGGCCAAATGGTTTCTCTCATCTGTTGATACTAGAATTTATGTTGAAGCAGTAGGACAGACGGCTGACCTAACAAAGCCTCTAATATTTGTTTTGATCCACCTTCTCACAAAAAGTGACTAAGATATCCCTCTGTCAAGATAGTTAATGTTAATGGAAAATATTAACAGGAATTAAGTAATGACTGTTTTCCAAAGCACTTCCAAAAATATGAATTGGTTATTATCATGGCGCAGGAAAGGGAGCTTCTCTTTCCAGAAGGTTACTTTCAGCTTTCAGGGAAAGGGAAGACAATCATGAGATCCAAGGTAGGTATCGCTACCAAGAGTCAGAAGAGAAGCCTCCACTGGGGAATGGCTGGGAACTGGCAAAGGCCTGGTCTCAGCACTGTGGGATGGTTTTGTGCTAACAAGGACCTGTAGCATCTCAGAAACAGCTTCACAGGGCCCAGAAGCAGCTGGAAAGGAGCTAGGACTTTAGGTTTAGGATTCCCTGTATCCAAAAGAATGAGTACATGCTTCCCATCTTGGATCTCAGAATACCTAGCACAAGGTTGAAGAACTCGGTTCCACCTCTCCTGGTTAACATACACCTGAAGCATTTTCTCTCCAAGCCCTGGGACTGGGATCAGGAGAGTTTCTTGTGTAAAAATCGCTCGTTGCTTTCATACCAAACTATAGATTTAGAAACAACATGGGATCTTGGGATTTATGGTCACCAGTTTAAAAATGTTTTGCAATTTAAAAAAATTCTTTAAATCTACCGTTTTTAAGTTATCATCTTAAATTCTGGAAATGTTTGATCCTGTTCCACAATGGTGGCTCATGTAGAAGTGTTTGTGAACTGTTTCTGTCCTCAAATCTACAATAAGCCCTCCCCCCATGTTGAACAGTATTTCCAAAAGAGTTCCCTAAAACTAGTTAGAAATCATTTCTACAAACTACATTGAAAATTTGACGTCCTCTCACTGTCTCCATCAGTGCTGCCCCAAGTCAATCTTCCCTCATGTGACATCTTCTTCAGTTTCCCTCCAAGACTTTCTTCCTGACAAAGCTGTTGCAACAATCTCTTTAAAATATTGCTATTATTTTTCTGCACTCCCCTAGCCACCCATTCCTAACCTGTCCTCATTTAAGATAAGGCTCAACATTTTCACCATGGCCTGCATGGAAACTTAGCCCAAGTCATTGCTCAGATTCCTGAACTCAGAAGCATCCTGTTGGGCTTAAGTTTCAGCAGTTAAAGTCTTGAGAGTCTCAATAATTTTTAAAAAATTGTTCTTGTAGTACCTTTTTTAATTTGAGCTTTATAAAAAGTCCAGAGGGACAATGAAGCATGTGTTCGGGGCTTGGAACCTCAGCTCACAAGCAATCCTGCCTCCCACCACTTTCCTGCCTCCCCTGGATGAGTTTTGGCTGCCTTCTCCCTACTGCCTGATAACATGACAGCTGATGCTTTGCACCAGAGGAGGACCTTCCCTGGGCTGGCATCCATAGCACTTTGAGAGGCAATCGAGTGGCAGGGGAATGAGGTAAACCTCCCACTCCTTCAATCCAGAGCATGTTTAACACAGCAGTTCAAATCACTTGGGCACCAACAATCCACTGTGGGGTAGGAAGATTGATCTCCCTCCAGCCAAGGTAGAGCAGTTGGTGTCCAGTGGCTGGCAGGAGGAAGCAACCTGCTTCCAGTGGGCTTTGCACGCTGAATATCAAAGCAGGACCTCAGATGTCCATAAGCATCTACACTCACTCCTGAGTGTGCCCACTCAAGGAAGTGGGCCATAAACAGCAAATAAAATCACCATGGTAGGCAGTGAAAGAAAGTTTTATATTTTAGTACCTTTAAAGTCACATTTTTCTTCTTACTGCTTTTCAAATAAGGGGTCTCCATGTTCCATTTTGCACTGAAACACCTAACATCTAAGGTGTCCTGTGCACGCCTACCTCTCCACCTTTATCTTCTCCACTGTCTCCCAGCACTCCTCTCAGCCAGCCTGGATCCCAGGGAGTCAAAACACCCCAGACTGAATTGAGCCACTTGGCCTCTACCTTGCCATTTCCCCACCCAGGAATGCTCTCTCTCCAGATCAAGTCCTAATTCTTATTTTTTTCTTCCCAAATGTCACCACCAGATCTTTTTTCCCTGTACACTCTATGAGAATGTCCCCATGTTAATCATTCATTATCTCCTTACTCAGCCCTACCATTCTTCAAGTCCTAAATCTGCCTATGTACTTCAGATAGGGAATTTTCTTTTGTGTTATTTGTCTTCCTCACTAAAACATATGTCCCATGATGTCAAGGAACTTTTTGGGTGCCCATTTTTTTATCACCAGTACCTAGAATGCAGTCAAGTACATTACTGGATCTTAATAAATCGGTGTAGAATGAATGGATGAACTAGCCTTCATCTGTCATTCTGAATTTCTCTTGCTGGTGATTCCCCATTAATGGAGGGGAAATGCCATCTCCTAAGGAAAGATTCTCCCCCATTGGAGGTCTGTTATCCACTTAGTTTAGTCATAAAAGCATTTATTAGAAACTGACCATGTACATTTATTTGTTGTGCCTGTTTTACATGAGGCACCATGTTCCAAGAGAAATATGCTTTATAAGACCACCTTGGCTTTCCATCCTTCAAAATTCTTTTAATTTTTTTATTAAGGAGTTGAATTATTGTACAATCATAAAATGCATATAAAATAGCAATATGATATGCATATATTCTTAAACCAGAATTATGACCACATTGCTCACACCCCAATCTCTTGAATCTTCTATATTTCACCCCTGCAAACAAAATAAATGCTTAGGTTGAGAATTTTCCAGAATTGAATGATTGCATAAGTGTTATTTGGATTCCATCCTTCAAAATTGTTTAGAGCATTTAATTGATTTTCTAGCGCAGTCCTTCTTTCACTCAACTGTGAATGAAGATCATTCTAGTAGATATGTAGATATGTTTGCTACAACATTGAAGGATAAAGAGTGACACTATTCAAGGTGGGGTGTAGACTTTTGTACCTCGATCATAACAACTTTTTTTTTACATGTATCATCTATAAAAACCTGTTCTTGTGACAGGGCGAAGAGATCACAAAATGCTGCACATATCCTTCCAGAAGGAAGTGCCTCTTCCATGCTTCCCCAGTGGCCTCAATATCCTTGACATCCTCCAGGACTCTTCGTCCACTCGCAGTAGAAGGAGTAGCCTTACCCCCATGAAATGAGCCCAAGCTAGGGGACAACTTCCCCTGAGCACCTTGTTAGCACTCCATGCCTCTCTGTCCCTCTCCACTCCCTTAACCATATCTTGTGCAGTCAAAGATGGGTACTGTGATGAAGTGAGCCAGTGACACATCAGCAGCCTGTGTGACTGCCCTTCCAGACCTCCGTGGTTCTTTAGAAGGCGATATGACCCTTCCCTCACCCCACTGGCACCGCATGAGCCAGCAGCCCAGAGCTGGGAAACATGGGTTCCACTGGTGCTTCCTTGTTTACTGCTTCCCAGCCAAATCCACAAGCCTTGGGAACTTGTTTCCATACAAGTCAATTGAATCCAATTTAGCAGGAAACATTTCATGACGTAGGAGAGACCTTCAAGTCTGTGTTGCTCTCTGCCAGGGCTGGACTAATTCTAAATTAGGCCTCTTAAGTATTCTTGCAGTTATTCAAAGTCAAAATAAGTAAAGAGAGATAAATCACCAGTTGGTTGGGAAACTAAGAAGGAAGTAGAGCTTACTCAATTTCTCTCTACCACTAGGTTATACAGATGTGTTTTAATAAAACAGACTTTGGGTTCAGACCAACTAATAAGATAAAAAAGACTCTAGGGCTGGAGCGGTGGCTCAGCGGTTTCGGCGCTTGCCTGGCAAGCACGAGGATCCGGGTTCAAACCCCAGCACCACGTACACAACTGAGTGTTGGAGCAACTAAGGCCATGTGAAAAACTAAATAAAGTTGTTTCTCTCTTTCTCTGTCTCTCTCACTGTCCCTCTCTCTTAAAAAAAAAAAAAGACTCTAATAAACAAACCAAACAAAATACAATAAATCTGGGGCAAAAAAGGGGGGCAGATGAATCCATATGAGAAAGTAATTAAAGGACCATATTCTGATTTGCTCTACTTGCGCTTCCTCAACTCATCAAATGATTAACACTTCATAATCAAATTAGACAATACAGTGAAGCCTAAATCCTCTGTGAACAATCTTTGAACAATTATGAGCTCCTTATGAACTCCATTAGGGCAGGAGTCCAGCTACTGCCTCACTATCTAGTTGTCACATCTTTGGGAAAAGAATTTCTTTTCCAGCTTTGCTGTAAATTCATACCAATGACCATGAGAGTGACAAGGCCTTTGACTGTGAATAGCTAAGATATAGCGGGATAGTAGAAAGTCTTATCCAAGGGTATGTTCTCAGAGAAAGATCTGCTTCAAACGAATTGAAGTACGTCATACATCTCATTAAAAATAGGGGGCTAGTGTTAACTCTGACATCTCTGTCAATCTTTAAGAATTTAAAAGGTCTTTTTAATGACCCAGATAGAATATGTGGCATTAATACAATTCCATGAAGGAGAATAAGAACACAAATCTAACAAGGAGCAGAATTGAATCTGGATTGGTTCTTGAGTTTAGTGGACCCTATTTTCCAGGACAGAAGCCAGCATGCTAATGGTCTTTTTTGCTATATGACTTCCTCTTGATTTTTGTGTTCTTTTAGGATCTTAATTTTGTGAACAGGTAACCCCATGCTAATGGTCATTAAGAATGTTAAGAATAAAGTGGCCGATAGTGTACACTTGAATCCTTTTAAAGCCTGGAGCAATTATAGAAGTTGACTTTGAAACCCACAGTTTTGTAGGTGTTTATTTTAGTCAGCTTTTTCATTACTATGACCAAAAAGACCTGACAAGTAAATTTTAGAAGGAAAAGTTTGTTTGGGGGGCTCACAATTTCAGAAATCTCAGTCCATGGATGGCTGGATCCATTCTTCAGGGCTTGAGATAAGGCAGGGCATCATGGCCGAAGAGTGCAGTGGAGAAAAAAGCTGAGAATACCACTGGGAAGCAGAGAGAGAGACACCACTGTCCAGGGACAAAATATATACCCAAGCCACATCCCCAGTGACCCACCTTCTCAAGCCACACCCTACCTGCCTTCAGTTATTCCCTATCAGGGGATTATTTCACTCATTAAGTTAAGGCTCTCATAACCCCATTATTTCACCTCTAAACCTTGCATTGTCTCACAAGATCTTTAGGGGGACACCTTACTATCTAAATGATAACAGTGTTACACATGGTGATGATGCCTTTCCTTGACTTTTTCACCCTAACAACATTCTCACCTCCTTCACAATTATAGTAATCCACCTTCAAAATGCATAGTTCATCCAGTTAATTACTTTTCACATCAAAATAAGACATTTAACTGACATGAGTTTTCTTTGCCAAATTTATCCCGTGAAAGTATGTACACTGTTTTGAGAAATATGCATTTGAATTGGAGTTGAGGCAAGAGATGGAGCAGGAGGGATGGCAGGGTCACCAGCAGCATGCTTTGTGTGTTGTGAGCCTGGGTATAACTCTTATGAATTCCCTCTGGTCATTAGCCATAGATACAGCAACTCTTTAAAACCTGTTTTTACCGCTGGATGTGTGTTTTGACATATCTTCTCTCTTAACATGAGTCATTGGGCTTTGAGTTATCCCTACATCCTTTTTAACCTCCTTTTATTGCCAAGGTGAATCACATGATCACATGGAACTGTTCATGGCTCAGCACAGTTTTATTAGTCAAGGTGAAGCACTCAGTGACAAAATTAAAAACGAGAACTAAAAAACATGTTTTCATTGCCTCCTTCTGGGGTCATTTGACATAAAGAAAAATAAGGTAAGCAATAATCATTAATATAAGAGTAAATTCAATAAAGCATTATAAACCTTGTAAGATGTTCAGAATGGACTCTATTATAATAGCAAGCACATGTCCTCAGTCAACCTGTTCCACAAAACAGTGCATTCCACATTACCCTTTTACCAAACACAAGATTCATCTCTCTCCACCTATTTTTTTTATGGGTCACATTTCTTTCATGTTGACATGAATTAAAAAGAGCTTAGATCTGTTCTACCTCAATAATTTCAACACTTTTGTATTTCTACTTTTACTATGATGAAACATTTTATTGCCACCAGTTAGTCCCTGGAATCTCTGTATCCAAAGTGGAGAACTGATGGAGATCCAAATAACCAAACCACTAAAACCCTAGATGACAGCTCAAAAAAAATTGGCAGGCACCCATTTTCAGTAAGAATTTCTATTTTGTTCCTTGAATCATATTGTGGGTCCACAACTTTAGAATGACCCGTCTATTCTCCACAACAGTTTTCCAATGTAAACTGGTCTCGACACTGCCAGATGGGAAGGCTTGTACATTTTCTCCTCCTAAAGAGAAAATTTTGAGATTAGATGCTATTGGAAAAACACAATTACTGCTCTTCCAAAATGTGCAGATTGTGGTGTATATTTCTCTAGAAGTGTTTGTACTAGGCCATGGCGTCAACCCAGAATGCTTCTTGCTGGCCAAAAAGAACACTTTGGAAAGTTACTTAAAACTTCAAAGACATGTGCTCAACTTTGCATTGTATTCTCGACTTGACCTGTGGTCAGTTTTTAAATTTGGCCTTCTCTTTTAAAATCTAGTTTAGGGACCAAAATGAAAGGACTGTACAGGTTTGGACAAAAGACTTGAAGAATGTAGATTTTTTCTGGTGAGGAGATCTGTGTTCAAGGCCACAGAGAGGGTTGTGACAAGGATCATAACCACAGGTTTTATATTTTCTTTGAGCACCAGCCAAATGAAATGGATTAACTCTCAGCTGAAAACAGGCTAGAACTAAGTAAGAAACTTCTTGCTTTAAGTTGTTATGCTTTTTATTGTATAAAAGATAAATTTCTCCTTCATTATTGAAAAAATAAGAAGGGATATCTGTATTCTTTTTCTATCAGCTCAATCTCAATTTGAGATGATGGACTGAAAAATTTGGGGGGATTCTCCTTTTCCAGCCTTAGGAGATATTTAACCTATTCCAACTTCAAAGAGTTTCAGGAGAAAGCGAAATTTAACCTGGATCCTGAACTGAGACAGGTAGCTTCATAGGACCCTCACCTAGCTCTCCAAGTTACCCTTAGAGTGGGAATATTTCTTTGACTGTTTCATCGTTCTGGGCAGATAGGTTCCCAGCCTGAGTTTGCAAAATGGCCTAGAGAAATATCATTTTCCATTCTCTTTCACAATGGTCATGAATAGACTGCAAAATAAACTCAGGCTTGCTCTGGAAATGCAGGAACACAAGGTACTTTATTCTCATATCACACCCCTCAGTTTCCATCACACCACGGTTGAACTGTGAAAGGTCGACATACAGTTGTTTTTAGAACTAATATATACTGAGCCTTTGGAAATTGCAGAGTACTTATTGTTGTTCCACAGTAATTGTGGGAAGAGCTTTGGAAGATCTTCTGAGAAATCCAGTGTAGGAAGAATGGATAGAGAAAGCCACAATTTGAATAGAGGAAACTCAAGAGGGCTACAGGAAGTAAAGAAATGATGGAAATTCCTCCTCCCTTGTAGCAGGAGCAGCAAATAGACAGGTTTATGGTGCTTAGAGACAAGACCTTATGCTTTGAGCAATCATTCAACACCTTTGCTATGCTCAAAAGACACTGACAAATGTTTCACATACTGCACTAGGTTCTGCAGATAAGATAATGAACTATTATTAACACTTGCACTTGCTATACGAGTTTCTAGTAATATGGCAGTGATCTCAGTTCTCAGAAATGTCCAAAAAAGAGCAAATCACATCAAAGGATTCTTAAGGTCAAGACACTTTACTTCAAATTTTATATCTGTCTATAAAGATTGCTTCTGGCATGCCTATTTAAGCAGTATGTGTATTCTTAAGCTGTTTTGATGAGGTGTGGATGATCAGTAACACCTGTACAGGGCTTTTGATGTCCGAAGCAATTTCAATGCATTATCTCATCTCATACTTAATTGGTAAGTTTTTATTCCTTTTTCACATATATAATTGAGGGTCAAGGATGCTCTCAGTCCCCAGAACTAAGCAGAAAAACTAGCTGCCAAAGTCCTGTCTTCTGTCCCACATCTATCTCCTTTCCACTATATCACATTTTAATCTTTTAATAAGAAAGAAAATCCATATCTATGAACAGGATAAAATTCAGTTTCACAGCTACATACCAGGACCCATCAGAGCATGTCAGTGGCTAGGGGTTGATGTATCAGAGATTGTGGGCAACCTTGTGTTCATGTTGGGCCGATCGCCCCCAAACTCTACTGCAAGCTGCTAACATCATCATGACTTATAGATGATTTTCATACACTGAGAAACACAAACAATAGGTAAACTCAGATGAAATTCTCTTGAAATTGTTGCTTTACTTTTTTTTCTGTTCTGTTTTGTTTTGTTTCTAGTTGCTTTAATCCAGGTTGGCTATCAGCCACAGGAACAAGGTTTTCACCTCCTGCTCCAGTCCTCAACATTTCAACTGAAAAGAGAAGCATTTACATTGTTTAAAAGATAGCATCATGACTAAGGCTTGGGGCCATTTCCTGAGCTCTAGAAAAGGAGTGAAGGCTCCTGAGCCAGTGGTCAAACCACAATTCTCTCATCTCTCCTAGTTAAGCAGAAAAGGAGTTAACCTTGGAGTCACCTCGCTTCTCTTTGGAATGTCCCTCTGAGTTTGGGGAACTCCATGTCATTACCTTCCCATCATTCAATATCCACCGTTATTAGCCTCTTCCAAAGATACTCAGTTAGGTTTAGGTCACATGAGGCCAAAACAATGGAATTCCTGCTCCCAAGGACAGAGGAAAACTCTAATTTCATTTCACAATCAGCATGCACACAATTTCCGCCTGAAACATTTGTCATCCAGAGCACCACCTAAACTCGAGTGCTATAGTGTAAACATCTATCACTGACATTCTGTGGCCTCCAAGGGGACTGGGCTATGACCTTCTTGGCTTCTCTGTTCAGCAAACAAAGACTTTTGATCTTGAGAACCACAATTCAGAGCAAATCCAAGAAAAACCCTGGGCCCTTCTTGAATGTGGTACCAAGATGGTATAAGAAAAGTGTGTCACTGAGGGGGGAACCTGATACTTCCCAACTGAGATAGGTGAATCTTCAGCGCTAGAGCTTTTAGAAGTATAGAGGTTTAAGAAGAGATAAATGTGGCTCCTGGAAACAACTGGCCAGATATACCAGTAGAGATATGTTTTAAATGCCTTGAAAGAAAAGCTAAAAAGAAAAAGCATACATCACTGCAATAAGGAAACCTCCGCTAACTGCTTAGGACAGAAAAGTCCCCTCCTTCCCCAACACCCTTTGCTTTTGGCCCTGACTATATTGTGTCATGCTAGGAATGCACAATTTCACTGCCAGAGCAAATCACCACTGTGCGGTCGCTTTCATTCATTTGTATCTCCAAGCGACACCACCTTTTCTGTGTATCTTGTTATCGATTCATCCATATTGTCCGTTTTGGCTAACAAACCCCAGTAGAGCAGAGATGATACCCATCTCTGGTTTAGCATATTAATAAGCACAGACATCTCACCCTTCCTTACAATCTAAACCCCTCTTCATTATATATTCTCTGTGTGAGCCAAGGTTAGAAATTATTAGAAGCTATATACTTTTTGAATCCCACCAAGCTATCACTGATGCAAAAAAGGAAATAACCCCCTTCACCCCTGGTTAAAAATCCCCTCTGTTAGCCCCACTCCCTATCTGTAATTAGCTCACATTGCTTTCCATCTTTGTCAGCGGAACAAATAAGCCATTTCAAATAGCAAGAGTTTAAGAAGGTACCACAGAAAATGAGAATGAAAACTTATGGTTGTTGGAGACATATACTTCCACATACTACCCAGAACATGTGCCATGTCATTTTTATCAGCTGAGAGTGGACAGAGAATCAAGAAACACACAACACCTGGTTCTGAATTGCAGCTCTTTTTAGAGAAAAATAAAATGATTGCATCGTAATAGGAGACCCAGATTTCCTACCAGTATAATCAGAGCTGTTCTGAACACACCACAAATGCAAACCCCTGGGTTTCAACATACTATTCCACTTCCTCTCTCTCAGCAATCCTGTCTCTCTTGAATGGCAACATATGTCCATTAGGCCATAAAAAAGAGCGCTAATAGCACCCTGATGCTGCTTCCAATATCTTAGTCTAAGTGGTCCAGGGCATCCAAGCTCAGCTAAGGCTTTCAAGATACATCAGGGAGCAGCGAACTCCACCGATCAAAGGAGGGTGGAGGCAGAACATCTGCTGAGAGCAGGTCATGCTGCAAGTGCTGGAGATGGGTTGTCCCATCTAGTCCTCACAATCCCAGCGGGCAGTATCTTCTCCACTTTAGGAAGGAGAAAATGAATGATCAAAAATCTCACCTTCTGAGCTATTATTTTTCAAGCCCAGATCTAGAGGCAAATACCATGCTCTTTCTACTGCAAGCCACTGCCCAAATTCTGGAGCATGAACACAGGGCATAGAAAATGAAAAGAAAAAAAAATAAATTGATATTTACTTTACCTTAAGCTTTTTTTCTTACATATAACACTCTGGAGAGAATGTAGATAACTTATTGAAGGAAGGTAATATTGAAGATAATGAATCCAGTAACAAGGTTACAGCTATTCCAGGAGAGGTTTGATAAGAGCTGGAAATAAAGCTCATATCAGTTAGGGTTACTTGGTTTTAAAGACTATACCAAATAAAAGTAGCCATTCAAACCATCTGGCTATTTTGGGAGCACTCTCATTAGAAGGGTTTGCAAGAATCACTTGATGGGTGAGACTTGAGAATATACCATAACAAAAAAGTCCAGTAGCCAGGGACAAGGAAAGAGACCATGATGCTGGGATGCTTCTACTGCCACCCTGCTTGGAGTGGCCTCCAACTATTCTTCTGCCCTTCAACCCCTCCAGTTTCAGAGACCTAGGACAGGGCAGGTACCTGACCAAATTTAGATCACAGGTAAAAGGTGTAGTTTGGGAATAGGCAAGGAAAGAAAGGATCTCCCACTGTGGGATTCCATAGTGGAATGCGGGTCCCTAGAATACATCCCAACAAGAGGACCCACAGTGAATTAGAGCTACCCCTGTGGAAATAAGATCATCACTTAGAAGGCAGCTAAAAAATGGTCAATGTTCTCAAGAAACACTAATAATCAATCTGAGGAGAGAGTGACGTCTGAAGTTCTGTCAGCATTAGCTATTGAGATCCTACTGTGTGCAAGTCAGCAGGCTAATGTTATGAGAGATAGAAGGCAGTAAGGAGCACTGGCTTAGATTTTAAAAGACTGACACAGAATATAGGACCCAGATATCAGAAAGAGAAATGACAATACTAAGTCACATATATAATTTCAAATAAGTGGCGCACATGATAATGAAATTCAAAGAACAGAAAAATTAGCAAATCTAAAAAAATGGGAAAGTCATCCTAAGCATAGTGGAATTTCAATATCATGCAGAATTTGGGCCTGCAGACAGGAAAGGACAGCATTTTAGGCAGGGATGACGGCTGAGCAAAGTCCTGGAGATGCAATTTAACAGAAGCATTTAGGAACCAATTCACACACACAGAGGTCTGGGGAAAAGGGTTCACATTCCTGACTGAGAGTCAATAATACAAAATGTACCCAAATGAGCAACTTTTCTCCTTCTCTTTTTTCTTTAGCTGACCTCAGTCAATCACTCAGCAATTCCATTTCAAGACTTTAAGGAGGAAAGTAAGAAAGGTGCTTCATTCGCAAGCCTGAGGGGTTGAGCTCAAATGTGTCAGTGGCAGTGAGAGAAGAAAGAAAACAGATCTGAGAGAGACTGGCATTGTGCTCCACGTTCCTGACTCCGTTCCAGGACCAGGGCCACTTGGGTTGGGCCAAATTCATCCTGCTCATTGTCAGGCTGCCAGAATGCCCTGGACTAGCCCAGCCACCCCATAATCATCCCTCTTTCACACACTTCAGTAACACTGTTGCTCAACAACCAGCAGACAAAGCTTCAGGAAGAGGAGTGGATCCAGGACAGGAAAGGAAGTCTGGATCTTCCTGGATCCTGGCTTCTCAATGTTAAGTCTTCTGCCACAGCAGCTTGTTCAACCCCAGAATCAGGCATAGCGGGGCCACTTCTCCACTACTGAGCTGTGAATCTTCAAGGCATCCATTTCCCTAGGTGGTACTACTGGTGTTATTAAAGCAGACAATTAGCTTGGCTATTGTGAACAGTGCTTCAGGGAACATTGTAAGCACTAGCTGTGTTGATATACGGGTTCAGAATGCTAATGTATTTTCAATATCCTGATTTTTATTCTACTAAATCCCAAAAACAGAATTGCAACATTGTATGATACTTCTTTTTTAGGTTTCTTTTTCTTTTATTTCCTTTTTCTTTTTTCTTTTTTTTTTTTTTTTTTTTTTAGGAATCCCTATGTTGTGCCTTTTTGTATTTCTAACATATGCAAATGTTTCCATTTCCCCACATCCACACTAATCCATGGTGCTTTTCATTTGAGGGGGTGGGTGGAGTCAGGGAGCCATCATGACAGATGTGAAATAACATTTAATTATGGTTTTGATTTTCATTTCCCTAATGATTACTGATGCTGAGCACCTACACCTTTTTGTACATCTTATTTCGAGAAAGATCTAATTAAGCTCCAGCCCAATGTTTATTTGGGTTATTAGTTACTTTTCATTGAGTTATATGTGTAGCCTAAATGTCTACCAACAGATGAGTGGGTTTTTAAAATATGGTATATACATAAAATGAAATTCTGTTGAGCTTTATTTTTTTTTTTTTGCTTTTTGAAGGAAATTAATTCCACCACATGTAACAATGTGGATGGACTTTGCAGACATTATGCTAAGTGAAATAAGCCACTCAGAGAAAGACAAACATTGCATGTTGATATCTATGTGAGGTGTCTACAGTAGTCTAATTCACATAAACGAAGAGTGGATTGGTGTTTCCAGAGCCTAGGGAGAGGGAGAAATGGAAAGATACTAATCAATGGGCATCAATCAAGGATAATGAGACTGCTCTAGAGATCTACTTTACAACTTTGATTTTTCATTTGTTTTTATGTTACATTATTTTTATTGGTGCATTATAGTTGTACATAATAATGGGATTTGTTGTCATACATTCATAAATGCACACAATACAACCATATAATTTGACAACAGCCCCCTGCAGCACTCCCTTCCTCCTGTCCCTTAGTCCCTTGCCTCTCTTTCTAGGGTATATATTTATTCTAATATACCCAAGTATAGTGACATAATTCTTAGACCTATGAAGAATATTTTTATATGTGACAATAGTATATACAATGATATACTTATAAAACCTTGGAGTGGGGGCTGGATTAGGGGCTCGGAGGTTACGGCACTTGCCTGGCAAATGCAATGATGTAGTTTCAAACCCCAGCACCACCTACCCAATGAAGTGATTGAGCAACAAAAGCCACATGAGAAACTAAATAAAATTGATTCCCCCCCTCTCTCTCTCGCACATACTCCATCTCTCTTAAAAAAAAAAAAAAAGAAAAGAAAGAAAGAAAGCTTGTTGGCGTATACCTTGTTTAAACTCAGTTCCCTCACTTCTGACCACCTCTTATTCTTCTTAGATATATTTGACAATAGGAGAAACATCAACATTTTTATGAAAGCATGAAGCGTAACTTATTTTAATTCAGTCCCAGTATCTCCCAACCCCTCCTTTCTCCTCCTTTTTTCTGGTCTTTCTACTATTTACTAAATAGCTTTTTTTCTTAGTGACTCATTGATGTGTGTGTGTGTGAGAGAGAGAGAGAGAGAGAGAGAGACAGAGAGAGAGAGAGATTTCTATGATATGTTCATATATGGACATTGGAAAGTTAAGTCTGATTTCATCCATTAACTTTCCCTATTTCATTCATCCTTCCTCTAGTTCTTTCCCCTTTGAGTATTCCTCTGTTCTTTTATTTTTTTTGGGTTAGCTTCCACATATCAGAGAAACCATTTGATCTTTGGTTTTTTTTTTTTTTTGAGACTAGTTTATTTCACTTAGTGTGATATCCACCAGTTTCATCCATTTGCCAGCAAATGAAATAATGTCTTTGTTCTTTACAGCTTCATTGTCTGTATATTCCACAATTTCTTTGTCCATTCATCAGTTGAAGGGCACCTTGGTTGGTTCCATAACTTAGCTATCATGAATTGTACTGCTTTGAACATTGATGTGGCTGCATCACTGTAGTATGCTGCTTTTAGGTCCTTTGGATATATACCAAGGAGTGGGATAGCTGGGTCAAATGGTAGATCCTCTCCTAGTTTTTTGCAGTCCCACCAATAATTATTCCATCCACAGTAGATTTAAAAAGAATAAAATATATGAGAATCAACCTAACAAAAGAGGTGAAGGGCTTCTCCAATGAAAACTATAGATATGGAGCAACAGAACTCTTGAGCACAGTTGAAATGAAAACAAAGGAAGATTGGTGCATTTCACCATTTAATTGCAACTGCATTCAACATGGATATAACTATAATAATAAATATAGATAGATGATAGATAGGTAGACAGAGAAATATACAGATAGATAGATGGTAGACAAATAGATGATAGATTTCATAGTATAGCATCTCAAACATCCTCAGCACTTTGACTATAATAGATCACTACAAAAATGGCTCCAAATGCCAAACCTATCAGAAACGTAGCTATGTAGCTCTTCCCATTCTTTGAACTCAGGCTTAGAAATGTGACATGCTTTGTCTAATGTTGGTGTTACAGTTCTAAGTCGAGGCTTTAAGGACCCTACATATTCCTGCTATCACCTTTGGAACTCTTTCTACATCATGCAAATAATCCCAGACTAAACTAAATTTCTGAATAATAAGAGGCTAGGTATAATAATCAGGATGGCCAGTTGAGGCATCTGTGTTAGTCAGTTTTGAGTCACTGTGACCAGAATACCTGAGAAGAATAACTTAGAGAAGAAAAGATTTACTTTAGTTCATGGTTTCAAAGGATTCGGTCCATGGCCAGCTGCCTCAAAGGCAGAGGCATCATGGTGGTAGGGCATGGCAGAGGAAAGCAGCTAAGTTCACAGCGGCTGGGAAGTAGAGAAACAGGAAAGGGGAGGGCTGGAGAAAAGATAAACCCATGCAGGGGGTACATCAGTGACCTAATTCCTCCAACTGGGTCCCACCCCCTAAGAGTACATTCAGCTATCAAATGGATTAATCCTCTGATGAATCTAGAGTCCCCATAATTCCATCACTGCCTAAAGACCCCACCTATGAACCCTGATACACTGGGTTGGAGACTATGCTTCCAACACATGAGCTTTTAGGGACATACTGGATCCAAACTATAACAGCATCCCAAGCTAGCAGTCCCCAAGTGACTTGGCAACTGACCAAGAACATAAGAGTGATCCCAGCCAAGACCAGAAAGCCTGGCTGTCCAACCCAGATTTCCAACCCACAGAAATATGGGCTACATAAATGGATGTTTTAACTCAGTAATTTATGGGTTGGTTTGTTACATATCAATAGGTAATAGATACACCCATCCTTAGGTTTTGGATTCCCTGTTTCTTCTTATGCAACTATCCCATCCAAAAGCTAAGTTTATCACCACACACTGTCCCATGGGGTTTGCACATACATCCAGATCATCTCTGAATTTTACTCTTAACATACCTGAGATTTCTATTTAGTCTTACCAATTGTTCCCTTCTTTCTCCACTACCATCAGACCTTCATTTCCTTTGCTGAATGCTGGAATAGTGCCATAATTGGTCCTCACTGCTAATACTTTCCAGTTCTGGACAATCCTACTGGCTTTGTCTGAAGATGGACTTCACATGCTTCACCTTGTCCTTCCTGCGGCACCTCACTTTCCAGAGAATTAGTTCTTAATATCTTATTTAGGGTCGGGTCAAAATAAAAATAAACAATATTGAGTATCCACTAAGTGCTGCACAAAACTGAATAAGAAAGGGAAGTTCAAGTCTTTGAGACCTAACTTAAATCCTAATTCTCTTCTGAAAACTTTTTCTGTTGCCTTTGTCAGATTATTTCCTTCTTCAGTCTCCCTGCCTCAGTTCCTTTGTGCTACCTTAGCTGTCGGCTAGGGCATCTGCAAGGATCATTACACACCAGCCTGAGACAAGGGCTATCACTTGTCCCTTCTTCAGCACCCAAAACAGCTCTAGACCCATATAGCTAAAGGTTGATAATAATACAAAGTAAAGGTGGATTTTAAGTGAGCAACTCTTTCCCACAATAATTAAAGTATTGGCTCTCTTGTGTTTTAAATAAAAGTCTTATAAAATATAGACCCTTAATTTTGTCTTAATTTTAAAGAAAGCATAAACTCTCACCATCCCCGCATGCCGCACCAGGAGTCAGGTAAATGAAGAGGACACTTCCTAACATATAACTACCACTTACTGAACACTCACCAAGCATCAAGGATGGGATGGTTGTCCTGGACACTTCATGTGTATCATTTCACTTAAATCATACAGTAGTTCGTATGTGGCACATACTATTAACTACATTTCATATTGAAGGAAACTTGAGCCTTGAGTGCTCTAAAATATGACAGCCAGCAAGTGACAGGGATAGGATTTGATCTTAATTCTGTCTAAACCCAAAGCATGTGTTTTTAGTAAGCTATAATGCCCCTGATTTCCCTGCACATTTTACTCTTAGGGCATCTGGAATAGCCTTGATTGTTACTGTACTTTCCCATCAATAGTCCTCACCTTGTAACCAAGATTATAATTGCATGGAGCCTACCTAACCTAGCATCTTCAATGGAGGCAGAGTGATGCCTTCACCTAAAAAAAATCCACATCTTCATCCACAGAACCTGTAAATATGCTATATTGAATGATAGAGAATAATTAATATCGCATACAGAATTAAGGTTGCTGATCAGCTAACTTAGAGGTGGGAGATTATGTTGAAATATCCAGGTAGGCCCCAATACAATCACAGGGATCTTTACAATCAGAAGTGGGAGAAAGAATCAGAGAAGGAGATGTGACAATAGAGCTCAGAAGGCATGCACAGGAGTTATGCGATGTCAGGAGGGGCCCCGAGCCATTGAATTGGAGCAGCTCTAGAAGCCGGAAGAGACAAGGATACAGACTTCTCCCCAGATCCTCCAGAAAGAGTGGTTTTAGTCAGAAAGCCGTTTCAGACTTCTGACATCCAGAACCACAAGGTAACACACTTGTGTTGTTTTGAATCATCAATCTCGCAGTAAATTGCTTCAGCTTCCTATAGAAACAGTCAGGGCCAGCACATGGTCTCATGGTTGCTCAAGAGGTCTCCCAGCTCAGAAGCTATAATCTAAATAATTATAAGAAATTGTTTTAATTAAACCCCAATTACTGAGGCATCACAAATTGTTTCCACGATTAAACAGAAGAAAGTATTTGAAGAGGCATTCAAAGTTTTTAAGAAAAAAGAAAGAGAGCCAACCCCTGTCTCCTCTCCTGGGCTCAGATAACCTATGGGAATATGCTCCTTTAATGTTCTGATGAGCTGAAATTTCCCATGGAACTAATGTGTTCTTGCTCGTTTCCAAATGATGCCTCTCTCCATCCAGTAAAATCCAAGAACTGCCAATAAGGTACAGGACAGCTGTTGGTCCTATGCTGTCTCCTACAAACCACATACACAAATAGGAAGATGATGCCCAAGGTTGTAATTTTCTGGCCAGCAAGTGTCTTAGGTTTCACTTCAGTGGTTAAAGATGTGTCACCCAGGCGCCTTAGTATGGGACATTTCCAACCTTCAATTAAAGGACTATCATTTACTCTATATATTAACATCCAGAACAATAAAAACAGTGGAACACAGTCATTAGATGCAGCCATAATCCATGACCTGCTGAGTATTGATGTCAACCCTGCTGTGTTTGACATCTGAAATAATCCTAAGGAAAGCATTGTATATTCAAAACCAGCACTGCATTGAGGCTGCCCACCACTGGCTACATTCTGTCGTCCCACCTCCATCTTCCAACCTGTCAACACCTTGGTTCAAGATGTTTAAAAGCCCTTGTCTTTCACAGAAAAATATCCAGGTCTACCTTTTCCACTCCTAAGAATAATGCTGCTGGTTTCCCTTTGATTGAACCTCGTGGACTAAGTCTATAAATCATAAAGCCAATTCAGATTTAGTTATCATTCTTATTCTAAAGGATGTCAAAATGGAGTAGGGCTGAAGCCGTAACCAAAAAAACCAAACCAGAAAAAAATCTTGAACTTCTGATGCACAAAGGTATACAGTCAATAAAACAGAAAAATGGAAAAGCAGAAGAAAAGTGTACTCAAATTTAACCAAAATGTGGAGACATGCAAAAAGCACAGCAATTTTTCCGACACTGCAGGATCCATGTTTGTCATATATTATAAACACAATACAATGGCAATTTCCAGCAACCTACATTTGTGAGGTGAACTCTTCCTTCAAGGAACGCAAAATTAAAACTGAATTCAAAAGATTCCTCTGTCAGGAGTTGGGTGAGGGGACAGTGTCCTAAGCACAGACATGTTGCTTAGGAGACATGTGCTTGGATCAAAGGTGATGGAAAGATCTATATATCTAGATGGGGAAGCAAGGACACAAAGAAAGCCTACTCAGAAGTCTAGATCACTCTGGGATCCAACAACTTCATGACTAGGGTCAAAAGCAGGCCTTGTTTATTCAGGGGGCTGCAGCAATCACCCACTGCCTTACTGGGTGAATCACATAAGTGAACCTTCCCTGGGAGAGGGACCAATATGGTTTGTTGTCACATTTAATCTACAGCAGCCCCACTGGGAGGCACCATCAGATCTCAACACTTCAGAGGCATAGGCCAGAGAGGCAACCCCTTGCTAATTTGCCAACATCCAGCCTGTTGGGTGACAGCAGAGCCAATGACTTCCCAAAACACAAGAGGAAACTCGGTGCTCCTGGAGCAATATTCCTCCGAGGAAGGCCTGTGAACACAGCAGGCATGTGGCTTCCTCATGTGTGCATTTTTTGAGTGAGTTACAGCTCTTCTGGATTATCTGAACCATTGTTCCTTTCCACTGATCATTTTTCATTTTGCTTTGTTTTTCAAAACAAAGTGCTATTCAGTGTGCTTGGGTTTATTGAAACAGATCTGGAAACCTCAGCACACTACTCCTTTTCCCTGAAAGCAGGGACTTTCTGGAAATGACAATGCCACAATGCCCTGTTTGGAGGGAGGGTTTTTTCCAAGTGGCCAAGTGTATTTTCTGAACTCAACACCCAGTAGTTCTAATGGGTTGGGAGTGGAAGGAATGAGAGGCAATCTGGTGGAGGCCTCCTGACTTCTCTGTAGAGTGTGCTTACTAGACGTCTGCACACCTTGCATGGGACCCTGTGCCCTGGCTTTCAAACCACTCTGATTGGCTTTGTCTATGGGCTTTCATTGTGCGTGGCTGCCACCTGCTGGGCCATATGGTATTCACCACTGCAGCCATGTAACCATAAAATGGCCAGCACAGAGAGGTGTGAGAGAAAATTGTCAAGTTCATTCCACAGCTTTCATTCCAGAGGGAGCCTCTAATCTGGCCTTAAGACACAAGAATCTGTTTTTTAATAGTCTCTTGGAGACCTAAAGTCTACAATTCCCTCTGGTAACTCATCTGAGAGTTTAATCACTTTCCCTCAGAAATATATTCCCTATTTGTGATCTCAAAGATGCTTCTGTTTAGGCTAGTTTCCTACTGATCTGTCTTGATCGGGAACGGAAACAGCCACAGCCAGTTCTCAGAGTACAAGCCCTTTGTGGGCCTGGAGAAAGATGAATGAATGTGCCTCCTTTCTCTGGAAGGGTCCCAGTGTCAATTTTTCTTTAAATTGACTTTAATCCATTTTAAGTATATATTTATCGGTTCTGTGGCTCTCCGCAGAATACCCTCAATTTTTCTACATCTCTCCTTACCTGGGGATGTGATAGCCCTGGGAAGGATCTGATTGAAAGCCAATGTAATGATTCCAGTATCGTGGGTATCCCTCTGCATGACCATTCCCTTAGCAAACATTTTCTGAATACCTAATCTGCAAGAGACACACAGGTAACATCCATGAGGCATATAAGACAAATTGCTCATGCAATTTTCCAAAGAAGGAGGAGATAAGCCACCATGTCTGTGCACAGACCACTCTGACAGTGTAAGAGACAGGAACAGGCCTCAACACAACTGGAGACTAGCAAAGGGGGACATGGGGAAGGTTGCATGGTGGCAGTGGGGACTGAACTGGTCTTTGAAGGATGTGCAGAATTTGGTTGGATCTAAGAAGAAGGGGACCAGAAACAGAAAGAGCATTCTTGGCAGAGCCAGTGACCTGAGGAAGGCCCTGGACACTGAATCCTGAGTATAGATATGATGGGCTGCATATGGTTGAATTGGGGTGAGTTGGTGCACGCCACCTATGAGGGGAAGCCATGAAATTTCAGGTATTGTGTTCACCTCATATAACTGCCATTTGATTGTATTAACTTGAAAAAAACTCTTTTTTAAATCATATTGACCCTAAATCGTTCTCAGCCGTTCTTAGTGTCACTCTGCCCAATCCAGCATCAGCTCTTGGTTTGGCTTGCTTGCTTCAAGTTCCAGTTTGGTTTTCACTGTGTTGTTTAGCTATTTCTGAGAAACCCGTCTTACACTAGCATGATTCTCTCTCCCCCTCTCCCAGCCCAACCTTTCACAAGATCGGTTCCAGCATACCAATTCTGCCTCAGTCACTCAATTCTTTCCCTGACCTACTATGCCCTCTTTCCTTTCAGGAGAGATGGGAAGGCAGGACACCTGGAAGCGTGACTCTGGACAAATCACCTGCCCATTGCAGCCTGCGTATTCTCATTGCTAAAAAGAGAGATGAGGTACCTTTCTGACCTCATTGGTGCTTTCTAGAGCTTACACCATACAACCTCAACATTGCCTGTACACAAGCCATATGCCCACCACAACCAAGCCATAGAGACATGGAATAATTGTAGCTTCCCTGGAAGAATTTGCCTATGCAATTGATGGAAAATGGAGTTCAAAACAAGTTGAATCTGCTTTGGGTTATTTGTTTCCAAATGGGAAGAAGACAGAGGAAAAGATGAGAAGCAGACCCAGCCTCCCTCCTTGCCAAAGTGCCTTTCTCCAGGAGGTACTTTCAAAGACATAGAGAAATGATGGATTCAAAAACACAGAAATGAGCTACAGGTGACACCCAGTACTCTGCTCCCTTCCTGATGCAGCCAAACTCTCCTCCAACTCTCTGTTACTAGGCCCTGCTTGAGTCAGGCTGTCAGCAGAGGCAAGACTTCCCCTCTGTGGTTCTCACTAGAGCCTGTTACCTAGCAAGTCCCGATTTACCCACCTCTGCAGGTGATGAGTCTCATGCATAGCTTCAAGCCGCTTACTATATCCTGATTCTCAGTCTTCTTTTGGTACTAATTGCCTTGAGCATCTAGCCAGCAGGAGGATGAGAAGAAAAGTACAAAAACCAATGAATTAGTAAACTCCAGCCTCAATTTCCTGTTAGGTACTAGGATTAACATGAGCTCACTTATCAGGAAGAATCTAGAGGGTTGTGAGAAGAGACAGATTGCTAAACATGGGTGTTAGGGGGGAGTATGAAGTCATGATGAGGAATTATACCTTGTCTCATTACTTCTGCATTGCTTGTATTATTACTATGGTGCTTCATAAAATAATTCCATGTCAATTATTTTAATTCATTCTTATGATAGCCCTGTAAATTCAGATATTGCAAATCCCATTGTGTGGAAAGGGAAACTAAAGTTTTGATTTTTCTATGTCTTACAGTGAATGAAACTGACATCCATTGTGATTTCTTGGACTGAACGAAGAAAACATATGCTATTGAAATATATAGAGTTTAATGATAAATTAACTTGAGAAGGCTTCTAAGAATGGCACTTTAAGAAATAATGCAGAAAACAATGCTACCTCTGCTGTCTTGGACTCGCTGAACTTTGGAAATCTACTGCTAATAAACAATAACAGCATTAGACTTCTCAGAAAGAATAATTTACATTTCCAGTTCTGACGCTTAGCCACAAGTGTGGCTTAAGAAGATTCAAATTGAGAAGGAACAGAAACTATAGGGTAGTTAAAAGTGGTAGGAGCTGGATAGTCCAGAATGGACCCTGCATGGGGTGCTTTCACCTGAATTGGCCATTCCTGCTCAACTCAAAGAGAGGGAATAAAAGGCTTATTAATGATAGCAGCTTGACTTAAAAATGCTAGCAAGAAAAAAGACATTGGAATACACAAGAGGACCCACAGGAATGTGGAATGTGCTTCTCTAATTTTTTCTTTAATACTGCAGATTCTTTTCAGTATTCTGTGATTTAAGGCTTTTGCAACCAGCTGGAGCAGATTCCAAGATATTTCAAGTTTTTACTTCCTCCGTGCTTGACCATAGCAGGCCAGTCAATGTTTGTTAAGTTGGTTAACAAATGTTGTGGACCCGCAGAATTCTGCTTACCCAGCAAGCCCTTTGCTTCCTTTGGTGGGCATTGAATTTATCCTTCAAGCCCAGCCTTAATCCTACCTTTTCCCTACACCCTGGTCACCTTTCTGGACACTGAATCCAACTACTTAGACTGTGCAATTAGTCTTTTGTTCTTAAATAACTAATAGCACTGACAGAGTAGAACAACTTATTTCTTCTATAAGGTGGCTTGAAAGCACATGGGCTCCTTTGATTGGAAGTGACAGGACCCCAAGCTGATAAAGCTTAACTAGAAATGGAAGTTTATCAGATGTGTGCTAAGCTTGCTCCAAGAACAGATGTGCAAAGGCAGATTTTGTGGACTCAGAGACTAGAATGAGGGATTGATGCCTCCCGTAGTTCAGCAATTTATCCCACAAGCTTTCCCTTTCTCCGTGTCTCCCTCTGTCATGTCTGCTTTTGTGTGTTTCCCACACTCTCTGTTTTTGTAAGAGAGAGGGAGAGAGAGAGACAATCAATTTTATTTAGTTTTTCATGTGGCCTTCATTGCTTCAACACTTTGTTGTGCACATGGTGCTGGGGTTTGAACCCACATCCTTGCACATGCTAGGCAAGTGCTGTACCCACTGAGCCACTGCTCCAGCCCCTCCCACACTCTCTCATTCTCTCCTGCTTCCTTAGGCTTGCTCATGAAAGTGGAGACACGGCTATACCCTTCCTTTGCCAATATGTAAGTTCCACTGATTCAACAGCATCATAAGAGTGAAGTGAGGAATGACTAATTCTCCCAAAGAATGGCTAGTTCTGCACCTGAACAAAAAAAGTGAGTGGCGTACAAAGATACAGAGCAGAGAAAAATCCAAACTCCACTTCAGCAAGCTACAATTCTTTTTTTAAAGACACATTTCATGTTTTTAATATTCATTTTATACCAGTGAAAATAACCCAGCAGTAATAGATTTTTTCAATGGTGTTAGAGAGGATGAGATGAAGATAGTATTAGAATAGATCCTTTAAGGGGCTGGAGCAGTGGCTCGGTGGCTCGGTGGTTACGGCACTTGCCCAACAAGCTAGAGTATGTGAGTTCAAACCCCAGCACCACGTACACAACAGGATCTCCGAACAATGAAAGCCAAATGAAAACCTAAATAAAAATTGTATCTCTCTCTCTCTCATTGTCCCTCTTTCTTTAAAAAAAAAGAATAGATCCTTTAAGATCAAAATCAATAAAACTATGTTTTAAAGCTATAGTGATTAAAATATTTAGAGATCCTTCTCTAATCTCCAAGATTTTATATGAACATAGATATTTATGATAAGTGGGATTAATTAAAAGTATATATTCTCTTCTATTTATTTTCTATTTATTTTCTGTAGCAGCTGTTTTCTCTGTCATCATATATTTTTCAATAATCTTACAATTTGCAAATATTCTAAGATATTTGCTGATACGTTAAGAAATCAACACCAGGCATACTGGATGGTATCTACAGATCTTCTGTTTTTATTCATTCAAGATAGTCTTACATTTAGGAGGGAATCATTGCCATACAATCATGAACAAATGCATAGTGACAGAGCAAGCCAAGGCTGATGCCAATCCATGGTCTCCCTGCTTTGGATCCCCCCAATCCCATGTTTTCCCCTATTTTACCCCCATGTTAGTTGGGCTTCTCATGGAAAACTACAGTTCTTATTCTATGAAAACTGCTTTGAAACTGAAGCTTACACAAGCTATCTAACTTTAGCTCCATCAAGCCACAGAGCTACTTTTCAAGCAGATGCAAGATGAAAATTCAAGTTGTCTGGAGTTCTGTTCACTATAATGTACTATTCCAGGAGCTAGCATGGGTCTCATAGTACAATACTTGACAAAAATTCGTCTATAGAAATTATTTTTCCAGCCTGGGGATCAAACATAGGGCCCCACACAGGCTAGGCAAGCATGCTACTGCTGAACTATGGCCCCGGCCCTAAGACCAAAAAAAAATTGACTAAAGCCACCCCTAATCTCATGCTTCCTTTTCAAATTGGAGTATTTAGGGTAAAAGAAAGGCTCCTGTCAAAGGAACCTAAGAAAAGGAAACCACCATTCAATGAATATGGTGAAATATAATTTGGAAAATGTTAAAATAACAATTACAACAACACCACTATTATCAAGTGCCTGGTGTATGACAGGAACCATTCTCAAAGGTTCACATGTGCTAATTCAGTTAGTCACTCCCCACAACTCCAAGAGGAAAACACTTTTATCCCCATTAAATGGTGGAAGAAACTGAATCTTAGAGATCACGAAGACAGGCAGCAGGACAGGGATTGAAACTCCAGACTGTCTGACTGCACTCTATCTACTTGCTACATGCCGCCACAGTAGGGCTCCCAGAGGACAGCTTACATCCTATTCTGACCATTACACGGGCTAGCCATTTCCACATGGCACCCAAGCCTCTCTTTTCTGGCTTGAACTTTCATCATATCGTACATACTCCCTGGTTGTCTTTACATCTGCAAGAAATTGAAAGCAAATCTGTGGGAAATAGAAGTGATCAATACATCAGGGATATGCCAGGAACAGATGTGCCCCAAACTGTTATGTCTACTAACTTTTGTTCCTTTGCCCAAGCTGTACCCTTTCCTGGAATCTTGAATCCCTTCTTAAATCTCAAAATCCACTTTGAAACTCACATTAAGATCCCACTCAAGCCAGTGTGTGGTGATACCTATAACCCCAGCCACTCAGGAGGCCAAAGCAGGAGAATCTCAAACTCAAGGCCAGCTTGGGCAACTTAGGGAAACCATGTCTCAAAATAAAAAATTTTGAGGATGGAGCTCATTGGGTTTGATCCCCAGTACAACAAAAAAATTAATAATTAATTTTTAAAAAAGGATCCCACTCAAATGTCTCTTCTCTCTATAACTTCCTTGAAGCACCCAAGAAATAAATCACTAACTCCTCCACATTATAGCGCTGGCCATGCACATCTGTTACAAACTACAAACTTGCTTCCTTTATATCTCTCCTGGCAAGATGGTGAAAGCCTCCAGAGCAGGGTCTAATCTCCTGTGTCTAATTGGTATTTGGGTCTCCAGTGCCCAGGACACAGCATGACCTACAGAGATGTTCAATGAAGACTTGTCTAATCAGTGGAGAAGTCATAAGTTAGAAATTATCCACATTGAAATTATCCACTTCCTAGATCAGAAGGTCCAAGGGTAGATTCCAAAGTGATATCCAGTCCAGTCCCTTGTTGCTTAGAGATACGCCAAGACTGTCTTCAGAATGAAATTGGTGGAGTTGAAGAGGAATCAAAAGAATCCATCCGTGTACAGTCCCTGGCATTGTTATGTCTAGAACACCAGAGGGAGGAGAGAGAAAGAATAAACATAAGCCATGTAGCTACTAAGATGCTATAATCAAATTATTTTGGTCCAAACCATAGGAATTTACTTCTAATCATAGGTCAGAAGATAATCTGACCTGTGTCAAACAGAATTCTGGTGGGCGTATTTCCTCAGCTGTGTACACAAGTAACTCATTAGCCCTCTCATGGGTATGGGCCAAATGACTGGCTTTATTTTCCTTGGTTTTCCACTTGAGCATCTGGAACTAGATGCTTTCTCTACCTGCACAATGCAGGTCTTCATAATCTCTATAGAACGTGCTCAATAATGAGCTTCAATTTTTTGTATAGCCAGAAGTGCAAAAACTGTCATTCTCAAAAACACTATGCAAAATAATGTATTTTCTGAAAGATTATAAAGAGAAATAATAGGGCTAGAGTGGCAGCTCATCAGTTACAGTGCTTGCCTGGCATGTGCAAGGATGTGGGATCGAACCCCTGCACCACGTACACAACAAAGTATCCAAGCAACATAAACCACTTGAAAAACTAAGTAAAATTGATTCTTTCTTTATTGCTCTCTTGCTGTCCCTCTCACTTAAAAGAGAGAGAGAGAGAAATAATATAATTATAAAAATGTACACTTAGAAGATTCTTGGAAAATGTGAGGCTACCCTTCCTCCCACTTACGGGAAAATGTTACCCAAGAGACTCTTAAGGATTACACAGTCAACCAGAAGTACTAATGGCATACCAAAGAAGCTTATTCTTGTGCTTTTAACAAACATTCTTTTTTTGGTAAGAATGGTCCAGCATCAATGCATCCACTGAAAATGGTATCTGCAGGGGCTGGAGCGGTGACTCAGCGGTTACGCTGCTCGCCTGGCATGCACAAGTACACGAGTTCAAACCCCAGCACCACGTACACAACGAAGTCTCGGAGTAACGAAAGCCATGTGAAAAACTAAATAAAATTGATTCTCCCTCTCTCTCTCTTTCTCTTTCTGTCCATCTCTCTTAAAAAAAAAAAAGAAAGAAAGAAAATGGTATCTGCAAAATAAATCTAAGGACCACAGACTTTCTAATATGAGTCAAATATTATACTTCCCCAAAGGATAGAGTAAATCTTCACTTACAATAATCTTCAAGATGTCATATTTCTGGCCTATTGGACAAACTGGAGAATCAAAAATGTACTAAAAACTAAGTTCTGAGATTCAAGATGTGGGATTTTGAGCAGAAAACAACAACTTGGAGGATTGGAGAAGTTTCTGGATTGAGGGATGGATAGGATATGGATACAGGGACCTGCCAGCCAGTGGGAGAAGGACAGTATTGAGTGCTACTTTTCTCTAATATTTGCTACTCCACCTTGGGAAAAATGTGTGTGCTTCCCTAGCATAGGTTTGGCCAAGTGATATGCTTTAGCTGAGGGCACATAAGTGGAAGTGATATGTGTTGCATCCAGACAACATTGTATAGCCCTGTATGTATTTTTTGCCTGCCTTTGGAATCACAGAAGTCTGCTTGGTTTAGCTTCCAGAAGCTAAGTTCCAAATGGCTACAGTGAGAAGTCCCTGATGGGTTTATAATGAGTAAAAATTACAACATGTTATTTTAAACATCTGAGATTTAGGAGTCAAGGTTTAGCATGATACACCCTATCTGGTCTAAAAGAGACCAGGCAACCTAATAAAAGGGAAAGTCTGATAGTTCTGAGAGGCATGGCTTATAAGTCAAACTGTTGAAGTCAGATTCCAGCTTACATTACATTGTACATTTATCTGTAATATAATTACATAATGTAATAATTACTAATAGGTAACATGTATGCAATTCATATTTTGAATGTTGTTGAATTTGTTTTTGAAGTCAAGTATTCGGTTCAGTCATTGCAGTACCTCAAGCCAAATGATGATTCACAACAAAGAAGGACCAGAAAGGACAGTAAAATAAAGCAGAACTCCTTCCCAGGAAAAAGTCCTAGGACTCTAACTGTACAGGAGATGACTGTCAATGCAAGAATGCACACACCCCCATTTACACCTTTCCCTCGGCATCCCCACCACATCTTCATTCCCTCTTCACATCCCAATGGCATCTGATGGCCTAAGCAGGCTGCTCTGCTCATCTGATTGTGTACACATGAGAGTAAATATGTATTTGTGAGTGCTCACGTGCAAACCTGAATATTTAGAAACATTAAGAAATACTTGGAACACAGAAAATAACACTACAGACTCTTCTCTATATTGGTGCTGTCCTCTTTCTAAATGATCCAAATTCTGCCTAACAATATTACATAGATCCGACACTTGATGGTGAATTCCTATTAGACTTGGGGCCATGGTTACAGCTACTACCAGTGGCCCAAACCAGGTTATTATCTCACATCAGGAATCAATGTTATGGGCGACATTGAAGGAAGAAGATAACTGGTATCACTGCAGTCTACACTCTCCTCCAAAGAGCACATGCAATTTACTATGTAAGTTAAGTAGCACTGGAAATTTCCAAATTGAATGTCTTAAATGTGGTTACCAAAGAACTGGTCAACAGAATCCAGAAGCCAAAGCTGAAATTCACCTCCTACTGGATCTATTCTCTATGTTTGTATTCCCATCATTATTTATTTAGTGTAGGGTTCACCTTTCCATGAGACTCCTAGAGAGTTGCTATTGAGATATGCAAGAGGCACGTTGATCCAATCCCTTCCTTTTATTTATCAGTCCAACACAGGGGTTTAGGAGATATTCTAGTACCAAGCCAACAACTGAACGCTTCACATATAAGGAAGCTAATTTTGAAGTTGAATCTTGACTAAAATGAACTTTCTCCTTTCTTTCTGTCCTTTTCATCAGCACAGCCACCATCAGCTTTTCATTATGTGCCTGTTTATTTTGTGCTTCACTAAATGCCCTTTACAGGACTTTTCGAATCTATTTTAGTAGTTTTATGTATACACAAAATGTTTTGTTTAGGCTCCACCTTGGGTTCAGGGTGTCTGGAGCCTGTCAAATTTGATTAAATTTGAGAGAAAAATCAGACAAAAAGTCAAACAGAAAGAGATAGTTATAGATCTGACTTCAAATCTACCTCTGCTCCCCTGCATGCCTCTCCCTCTCTCTCTGCCCATTTCCTTCCCCACCCCCTTATTGTAAGAATTCTATAGCAGCAATTGAAATTATCCTGGAAACAGGATTAGAAAGAAATCTATGAACCATGCAAATGAAGCTTAAACTCTACAGGGTCATCATGATATCAGAGTCTCATCCATTATTGCAGTCTGAAATCAGAGAGCCCTTGGGAAAGAATTTGTGTACCACAAATTATAATATAGCTATACAATACTTTCTATAATAAGTAATTTTCCATGAAAACAACATTTCTCGGTCTTCTGGCATATAGCTGAAACATAACTTAGATTGCATGTCCACTTTTTAAATAGAAAACTTCACACTCCTTAAGCATCATGCATTTTTAAAAATTTCTTATTAAGGAGTTGAGTTATTTTACAATCATAAATGCATATAAAGCATCATGCATTTTTAAACTTGTATAGCTTGGGGGCTGGAGCGGTGGCTCAGCGGTTTCGTCACTTGCCTGGCAAGCACGAGGACCCGGGTTCAAACCCCAGCACCATGTACACAACTAAGTGTTGGAGCAACTGAGGCCATGTGAAAAACTAAATAAAGTTGTCCCTCTCTCTGTCTCTCTCACTGTCCCTCTCTCTTAAAAAAAAAAAAAACTTGTATAGCTTGGCTTTTCAGTAGAAAACCCATCTTAATGAAGGGAGCTTATTCCCAGATGCACTATTTTGGTTAAACCTTCAGAAGGTTAAAGGTTGATTTATGAACTATTCACATGTCTAGAAAGAGTCTTTAGGCACAAAAAAAGGGAGATAACCCTTCTCCACTTTTCCTGGAAACAAGACAAGATGCATGTGATTCCACACTGGACCCGAAGAATTAAGATCCAACATTAGGAAGTCTATTCTTGCAGCAAGTATACACTGAAATTGATCTTTTGTGGTTGGGGGCGGGCAGTTGAATAGTGTTTGTATACCACAGAAACTTAGAAATCTTTAATCTGAACTAGTTCTGATTGTGCTCTGCCCAAAAGCAAGGGCATGCATTAGCTATCCTATCCAAAAGTCCCTAACATTCTGAGCCCTGATCCAAGATAAAAATAGAGACTAAGATCCCCAAAGTAGAAGTATAAAACTTTACTTATCTAGGACCAAGATCGGTCCTCATTCAGTACACAAGAAACACAGATTTCTCTAGGGTAGGCCCAGTCCACTCTGTGGGTATTTTCACTTCAAACAGACACCAAGAAGCAAACATATCAGCTCAGTACCTCATTGTTTAGCACTTTACAGAAATTCACTTTTTGAAACAGAGAACTGATGATAGTTAAGGTATGAAAGAGGTGATTGGGTGAGAAAATGTCCCAAGCATTAACAGCCAGTAGCTGTGAGAACACAGCATGCCTTAGGGTTTGGGAGGTTAGAGTGAAGAAAACGGATGGAGTTCATGGAGAGAGATGGAGCTAAATCAGGATGAGCAGGGCAAGCCATGCCAAGGAATTTGCACCTTAAGAACAGGGAGAAGCCGTTAACAGGCTTTAGGTAGTTAAATAATATGATTAAATTTGCATTTTTAAAGCTAGTCTCAGTCACAGTGTGGTGAATCGCTTACAGGAGAGTAAGGGTGGTGCTGGGAGGTAGGCTATGAGTCTGTGGATGGTCCAGGTGACAGATGCTGGTATATAGACTAAGATGGTAGCAATGTAGATGAACAATGGATTTTTGTGCTATTTAGGAAAAAGAGGGGAGAAATGTGGGCAATGGATAGGATATGATAGGAGATAAGTAATAAAATTAGGGTGACGCATGGAGTTTTTAATTGGGTAATGAGTTGAACAATAATGTCTTGTGCTGAACCAGGAAATGACTGCTGGAAGAAAATCATGTTTCAAGAGACATGGAGTCAAGACATTGAGTAGCAACCATGTAGTCAAAGCTATGAAAATGGAGTAGATCTTGCAGAGATAAAGCAAACATATCCTAGTTTGCTGAGAACACCTGTAGTTGATGTATATTCTACACCCAAATATCCTGTCCAACTTAGTATTTATCTGAGATATTTTTCATTTTAATAAACTACTATATTGATTGTTGCACTGCAACAAAATTGATAGACTTTGGGCTGGAGCTGTGGCTCAGCAGTTGGAGCACTTGGCTGGCATGCCTGAGGACCTGGGTTCAAACCTCAGCACCACATGTACAATTAGGTGCCCAAGAAGTAAAGGCCAGATGAAAAAAATTAATAAAGTTGATTCTTTCTTTCCATTTTCTCTCTTACTCTCCCTCTCTCTCTCTTAAAAAAAGAAAAAAGAAATTGATAGGCTTCTACTTCATTTGTCTAGCATCTGCCACAGTCTCATTAATTATTGGGAAGACAGAATTCTCACTTTAAGATATAGTAAAACCTAAATGATGACCAATACTAATTCATCTTTTTTCTGACACTATACATACACAGCATACTTAACGCCTCCTTTTGTGGTGCAGTACGGAAGGCTGTCTGGTGATAAAATAAAATGCAATGTTATGGTTTGGATGAAAGGTGTCCCCCAACACCTCAATATGTGAGATAATGCAAAGGCTGAGGTAAAATGATTGGATTATAAAAACCTTAGACCAATCAGAGAGTTAATTCCCTTACAGGGATTAGCTGGTAATTGTAGGCTGGTAGTGTATGGCTAGAGGAGGTAGGTCATGGGAGTGTGCCTTCGGGAGTATATATTTTGCACCTAACAAGTGGAGCCCCTCTCTCTCTGTTCCCTAACCATCACGTAAGCTCCTTCCCTCCACCACACTCTTCCACTCTGATGTTCTGCCTCACCTCAAGTCCTAAGAAATGGAGCTGGCCTTCTGTGAACTGAGACCTCTGAGACCATGTTTTTGTTGGGTTTTTTAGTCACAGGAGCAAAAAAAGATGACTAAAACAGAAATTGGTACCAGGAGTGGGGTCATTGCTATGACTCACCTGACCATGTGGTTCACAATCTTTTGGAATTTTTTAGAATTTGAGGGAGGAATTTTGAGATGTTTAGCAATACAAGCTGGAAGCACTTTTTGATTGTTGTAAGCAGAGTCTTATGGGTGATTCTGTGGGATCTCAGAAGACCAGAACGCCTAAGGGCTCTGCACGGCAAAGACAGGGCTCACGGGTGTTCAGGGGAAAGGAGTGTTCGATTGGAAACTGGACTAAAGGTCAGTCATCTTGTGCTCTGGCTAAGAACTGTCTGCATTTGGTCCATGTCTGAAGACTTTCTGTGAGTCTGATTTTAAAAGTGATGGATTTCTTAACCTGGTGGAAGAAATTCCTAAGCAGCATAACATTCAGGAGGTGGCATGGATATTGCTGGCAGCTTGTAGCCAAGTTTATGGACCAGAAAGCAGAGCGGAAAGATTTGAAAAACTTGGACTAGAAAGGTAGGAGCAAAACTAGGGCAAATGAAGGACGTTACATCCACCAAAATGCAAAACACTTTGCCCAAAAACAATAAGAAAGATGGCCTGAGGACATTTCAGAATTAGCAAAACCTCACCTATCTCAGGCCTAAAGAAGTAAAAAATTCTTTTGAGAAGAGACCTGTGAGCACCCTTTTTGCACAAGGAGCCTAGAAAGTTTTTTTCAATGTGTTCAGTCATCCAGACACCCAGAGGCTGCTTTAGCCATAGTGCTTGGAGGCTTGGCTACCATTCAAGATGACAGTACACCTTGGCGGCAATCACATTGTGCCGGTTCTGCAGGATTGCCAGGCGCTGGAGTTAGGGGGTCATGGAGGCTTTGACTGAGATTTCAAAGAAAGGCCTGGGAGGCCAGGCAAGCTGCCTCAGGGTCGGAGTCCCTGCAGGCAGCCCCTGAGAGAGCAATGCATGGAGATATGAGGAGGAAGCCAAAGCTGCAGTGGAGACCCCTGAGGTTAAGAAACACCAGAACCATGGAACTTTTGCCAAGGAAAGCTACAGGAACTGAACACAGACAAGCCAACAGAGAGGCCAGGTGGACTGCAACCAGCAAGGCCATAGGAGCAGAGCCACACAGCCTTTGTAGAGAACATCAAGCAGCCCTGTGCTCCAGATGCCAGACATGGAACTACAGGGCTTGTTTGCTCAGCTGGATTTTGCTCTTGCTTTGGTCCCATACCTTCTTCCTCTGCCCCTATTTTTCTAATGGAAATGTATCCTTCGTACCTTTACATATTGGATATCTATAACTTGATATCTTACCGGGGCTCACTCTGACAGTTTACCCTAAGTTTCAAAGGGGATTTTGGACTTGAACTTTTGGACAATCTTGGAACTGTTGAGACTATGGAAACTCTTGGAAATAGACAAAATGTAGTTTGCATTGTGAGATAAACATGAACTTTGGGGGTCCCAGGGTGGAATGTTATTGTTTGGATGAATGATGTCTCCCCAAACCCTCAATATGTGAGACAATGCGAAGGCTGAGGTGAAAGGATTGGGTTATGGGAGCTTTAACCCACTCAGTGAGTTAATCCCTATAAGGTAGGGTGTGCCTGGCAGGGTGTGACTGGAGGAGGCGGGTCATTGGGGGGTGTGCCTTTGGGAAATAACATTTTGTAACTTGCAAGTGGAGTCTCTCTCTCTGCTCCCTGGTCATCACGTGAGCTGCTTCCCCCCACCACATCTTCTGTCCTGATGTTTGCCTGGTCTTGAGTTCCAAGGAATGGGGCCAGCTTTCTGTGAACGGAGACCTCTGAAACTGTGAGCCCTAAAATAAACTCTTCCTCCATTAGAATTGGTTTTGTCAGGTCTTTTATTCACAGCAGCGAAAAAGTTGACTAAAACATGCAGTATGACAGAACCAAGCCAGATGGAGCTGAATTCTTTGTTGGGGAGAAAGTGATTAGAGAGAATTACTCAGTATAGCCCGATGGTCTCATGGTGTATCAATCAGGTGTATCCTAGGCAATGGGAAATCTTTTTTTGAGGTACCTAAGACCACCAGGCCATCAACCAAAATTTAGAAAATTACACACTAAGGAGATATGAGAAATTTATAAGAGCAATAAGCATGAGAAATAGAGGTTGAGCATTTCTAACAGAATATATGGACTAGGCTGAATACTCTTGCTAAAGCTCTTTTAGCTGTTTAAAGTGTAATTTTTAACAATTTATTTTACTGTTTGAAACTCATTTTTAATTTTTATTAAATGTTTTCAACAGAAAATGAATCCTAATATTTTTTATAACTAGAAAGAACCAATTTAAAAATGAGCTAACACATTGAAGTACATGTGTAATAAAATTTAAGGACTGAGGGGCTGGAGCTGTTATGGCACTTGCCTGGCATGCACGAGGACCTGAGTTCGATCCCCAGCACCATGTGCACAATGAAGTGTTGGAGCAAAGAAAGCCAAAAACTAAATAAAACTGATCCTCTCTCTCTCACTCCCTCTCTCTCTCCTCTCTCTCTCTCTTTAAAAAATTTCAGTACTGATAATCCTTTCCTCATAAAAGTTCATAATGAATACGCAACTTACAACAAACGCTTGTCAACATTTTCTATCTAGAGTCATCCAGCGCCCAGGTGATATTAGTGACCTCATAACAACAAAAAGCTATATCCAATGAAGAATTCACACTAATTTTTAAGTAGATTATGACCAGAGATGACAATTTAATGTGTAACTATAAAGAACCTCTTGATACTACTCTGCAAAGCATGATTTTTTCATTTATATCAACTTTTTAAAAAAATGTTATTTTCAGTTTCAAATTTTCTTCTGCACATATGAAAAATAAAATAACCATGATAATTATTGATTCCAGAAGAATGCTAACTATTAAACTCTTTTCATTATTTTCAATTGGTGCTTTATAGACACATATAAAGGAGGAATTCACTATGATATATTCATATATGTAGATAGCACAAATTAGTCAATTTTATGCCACAGTTTCTCTCCTTTCCCATTTTTCTTTCTTCTTCAATCCCCTTCCTCTACTCCACTGATCTCCCATTAGATCCCATCCTTTTCATCCTCATTTTGTTCTAGCTTCCACTTATGAGAGAAAACATTTGACCCTTCTCTTTCTGAGTCTGCTTATTCCACTTAGCATGATGTTCTCCAGGTCCATCCATTTATTAGTGAATGCCATAATTCTATTTTTTATAGCTGAGTAGAACTCCCCTGTGTATACATACCTTTTATCTATTCGTCTGTTGACAGGCACCTGTGCTTGTTCCATAACTTGGCTACTGTGAATTGGGTCTCTGTAAACACTGAGGTACCTCTATCACTTCATCATGCTGATTTTAGTTCTTTTGGATAAATACCAAGAAGTGG
Source organism: Aplodontia rufa (assembly GCA_004027875.1). NCBI lineage: Eukaryota > Metazoa > Chordata > Mammalia > Rodentia > Aplodontiidae > Aplodontia > Aplodontia rufa. Next base: position 36,742 of record PVKS010017464.1, read on the forward strand.
GATAGCTAGCTCATACAGTGGCTCCTTTCCTAGTCTTTTGGGGCTCTCCATACTGTTTTCCACAATGGTTGTACTAATTTGCAGTCCTACCAAAAAGGTATGAATGGACCTTTGCCTCCACATCTTGGCTAGCAGCTAGCATTTATTATTATTTGTATTCTTGATTACTGCCATTCTAATTGAAATAAGGAGTGATCTCAAAGTAGTTTTGATTCCCTTGCCCTGATTGCTAGGGATGTTGAACAGTTTTTCATATATTTGTCAGTCATTTTTATTTCTTCTTTTAAGAAGTGTCTGTTAAAGGGCTGAAATGGTGGCTCAGCAGCTATGGTGCTTGCCTGGCATGTGCAAGGACGCGGATTTGAAGCCCAGCGCCTTGTACACAACGAAGTCTCAGAGCAATGAAAGCCACATGAAAAACTAAAATAAAAATTGATTCTATCTCTCTCATACACACTATCCCTCTCTCTTTAAAAAAAAAGTGTCTGTTTAATTCCTTTGCCCTTTTATTGAGGGTTTTTTTTTTTGGTGCTAAATGCTTTGAGGTTTTTGTATATTTTGGATATTAATTAATCCCCTGTCAGAGGAGCAATCAGCAAAGATTTTTCCTCCCATTCTGTAGGTTCTTCTTCATGCTTTGTTTCTTTTGCTGTGCAGAAGCTTTTTATTTTGATGCCATCCCACTTACTGATTTTTTATTCCATTTCTTAAGCTTTAGGGGTCTTGTTAAGGAAGTTGTTCCAATGACAATATAGTGGAGTGTTGAACCTGTTTTCAACTTGGAAAGTTTCTGCCCTAATTCCTAGGTCTTTGATCCATTTTGAGTTGACATTTGTGCAGGCTGAGAGATAGGGATCTAGTTTCATTCTTCTACACATGAATAATCTGTTTTCCCAGCACCATTTGTTTAAAAGTCTTATTTTTTCTCCAGCATGCGTTTTGGCACTTCAGTCAAATATCAGGTAACTATCACTGTGAATTTGTGTCTGTGGCTTGTATTCTATTCCTTTGGTCTTCATGTCTGTTTTGATGTCCATTCCATGCTGGTTTTGTTACTATAGTTTTGTAACATAACTTGAGACCAGATATTGGGCTGTCTCTGGCATTGCTCTTCTTGCTCAGTATTGCTTTGACTATTCTATATATTTCCTGCTCCCAAATGAATTTTAGGGCTGTTTTTTTTCCTATTTCTGTGAAGAATATCATTGGTATTTTGATGGGGATTGCATTGAATTTGTATATTGCTTGAGGCATATGACCATTTTGACAATATTAATCTCTCCTATCCCAGAACACATAGTCAGAATCTATCTTTTTTATTTATTTATTTTTGCTTGTTTTCTTTTCATTTATTTAGTTTATTAATGCATTATATTTTTACATAGTGAAGGGATTTGTTGTTATACATTCATACATGCACACAGTATGATGATACAATTTGGTCCTATTCCTTTCCTGTTCTTACCCCCCCAGTCTCTTATCACCATTGATCTCCTCCAATTACATATATAATAGCTTTTTTGTATTTTACAGATTTATTTTTTATTATTTTTTTCAAAGAGAGAGGAACAGTGAGAGAGACAGAGAAAGAGAGAAACAACTTTATTGAGTTTTTCATACAGCCTTCGTTGCTCCAACACTTATTTGTGTATGTGGTGCTGGGGTTTGAACCCGGGTCCTCGTGCTTGCGAGGCAAGCGCCAAAACCACTGAGCCACCACTCCAGCCCTATTTTACAGATTTAAAATGCCTACATATGTACTACTCAGCATAGACCCATCAAACTCAGTGTAACTTACAATTTGGGGTAGTCAAGGTACAGGGAGAGTGTAAGGAGAGAGTAGACTTTCCATCTTGGTGTGTCTTCTTCAGTGTACTATAAATTTCATTGTAGAGTTCTTTCACTCCTTTGTTAGATTTATTCCCAAGTACTTTTTTTAGGTTATTATGAATGTGATAGTTTCCCTGATTTCTTTCTTTCTCAGTAGATTCGTTACTGGAGTATAGGAAAGCTATTGGTTTACAAATATTGATCTTATGTCATGCTACTTTGGCAAATTTGTTAATCAGCTCTAGTAGTCTTCTAGTGGAAATTTTTGGGTCTTTTAGATATAGGATCATGTCATCAGCAAATAGAGATAATTTGATGTCTTCTTTTCCTATGTGTATCTTTTTAATTTCCTTCTCTTGCCTGAGTGGGGTGGGGCCAACTATTAAATCTGAATCAATGATAATTTTACATCAATGGCATTGAATGATTCAAAAGGAAAAGTAATTAGTTTCAATGATACTGGATTTTTTTCCATACAATTCATTGCAGTTCATGTAGCCAAAGAGATATATTTGACATCATGAAGGATAAGTTCAATTCAGTCTATACTTGAACCCTAAAGAAAAAATATTCCTTGTTTTTGAAGTGATGACAGGCATGGAAACTTTATTGAAGCATAAAATCATGGTAAATCTGTCATTAAAATAAAATGTCCAAGGAACAGAAACGCACTTGAATTTAATTGTGATACATAAATACTTCATAGTTGGGTCAAAGCAAGGTGCAATATTAAATACATGAATGCTTATATATTCTCACAGATGACCAAAATTTGAGATATTTTCTTGAAAAAACAAATGATAAATTGAAAAAAATAATATTAGTAAAGTGATATTTAATTACGATTCTTAGGAACAATTAAATTCTTAGCAAAAATTAGATTTTATAAATGTTTGAGACTTTGAAAAACTACTTCCTAAGTCAACCTCAGTGCCCTCCAATGACATTAAATATTTTGTAGCTGATACATCTAACTTTTCATTTCATTTTGGTGAAACTTATTCGGAAAATCCTTAGTAAAAATATCCAATGACAAGAGCCAAAAACTTTATTTTAAGTTTTATTGAAAATAAAACTCGCCAGCAAGGATTCATCATTCCTCCAAAGAAACAGAAGAATCTTAACAAGTTCAGTCTTGAGAACTCAAACAATGTACATATTCTACAGCTGAAATTCCATAGTGGCTTTTTGTTATACCTCAATTCATTAAAAGCTATTTGAATGGAGTTTCTACTCTTTTTTTTTTTAAGAGAGAGTGACAGTGAGAGAGAGAGAAAAAAAGAAAGACAATTTTATTTAGTTTTTCACACAGCTTTCGTTGCTCCGAGACTTCGTTATGTGTGTAGTGCTGGGGTTTGAACTCATATACTTGGAATTGCCAAGGAAGCACTGTAACCACCGAGCCACTACTCCAGCCCTGAGTTTCTATTCTTAAATGAATAAATTTATATTCAGGACTGGAATGAAAAGAAATTAAAAAGTTCTACAATTTTTCAGCATCTAAATCTGCCTAAACACCCAAAAACATCTTAATTACAAACATTTGATGATTTTTTTTTCATGTAAAAAATGTTCATAGAAGGCACTTGGGGTAGGGTATTTGCGCTAGAATATTAATCTCTCTCAATATAAAATTATTAAAAATCAGAATGTCTTGCATTTACCTGAATTTTCTCTGAGCTTACCTTGTACCTCATCACCTGTAAAGGGCATTTTTTTTCAATTAAACATATTAGACATCTCAAAAAGAGTATATTTCACATAATCAATTTTAGCCAGAGGGTGAGATCGAGGGGTTTGGCTACAAAAGGGCAGCACAAAGGAATTTTTTTTTTTTTTAAGAAAGAGGGGACAGTGAGAGAGAGAAAGAGAGAAGCAATTTTTATTTAGTTTTTCATGTGATCTTCATTCCTCAGACACTTGGCTGTGAACGTGGTGCTGGAGTTTGAACTTGTGAACTCGAACAGGCCAGGCAAGCGCCGAGCCACCGCTCCAGTCCCAATACAAAGGAATTTTGCAGGATGATAAAACTATTTTTTTCTTCTAGTGATGGTTACACACATCTATGTGTGTGCTACAACTCAGAGTTGTACAACAAAAAACATTTGACTCTATGTACATTTTTAAAAATAAAATGATAACTAAAAAGACATCTACAGTAAATACTTGCAAAACATTATCATCTTACAATTTTGTGATCAGTATATTTCTTTTATACTATTTTATACTGTATTTGAAATAAATCCTGAATAAAAACTTAAAATTGAATATTAATATTAGTGTAACCTCAGTCCTGAGAACTGTGCACTGACACTTGCTACTAATGCTACATTGTATTTATGACCACATTGGTGCTACCTGAGTTGTAGAACAAAAAAATTTGTGGCCTTTAACCTTTAGTGCACTAATAGGCACATCTAATTGCTATTAAATTGATGCTATTAAATACAGAAATAACAGAAAGCATTCCACAGCCATAATTTTTACCCATACTGAATTCCGTCGCTCCCCCCTCCCCTCCCCCAGGTTCTGGAGCAGGGAGCGGGTGGAATGGCCTCGGCAGACCTTAGCCGTTCCCTGGGGGGCCAGCAGGACACTGGGAACCGGGTGCCAGCAGGACAGGGCTGGGGACCGGGGAAGAGGAGTCGCTCCCCGCAGCATTCCTGTGCAAGGAGGGGGCAGAACGACCTAGCGAGCCGTCCTCCGAGGGGCCGAGTTAGGAAGGGGATGGGGCGAGGAGTCGCTCCCCGCTGCACTCCAGAGCGAGGAATGGGTAGAATGACCCAGCAAGCCTGAGCCATCCTCCGAGGGGCCAAGTTAGGGCAGGAATGGGGAAAGGAGTCGCTCCCCGCTGCACTCCAGAGTGAGGAACGGGTAGAATGACCCAGCAAGCCTGAGCCATCCTCCGAGGGGCTGAGTTAGGAAGGGTTGGGGTGCTGGGAACAAGGGGGCGAACGCCGGCAGCTGGAACACGGGACCTGGAACACCGGACCTGCATCTTCTACCGCTGCTGATCTGACGTCTCTGCTGATCTCTCCGGTTCTATGCATCTTCTCTGCTTTCTCCCTTCAGGACACGGCTGCTTGCTTTCTTGCTTTTCTCTAGCTACTGCTGCTACTTTGGCTGCTTCTTCTCTGGCTGCTTTCTCTTCTTTGGCTGCTTCCTTCTTGGGCCGCTTGCTTTACCTGACTAGCTGCTACTCTATTTATCCATTACAACAGCCAATAGGGTACAATGCAAACACCTTTCTCCAATTGTAACAAATGAGTGGCCGAATAGCTTAGTCATGCGGTCAGGCAATTTGCTAATTACAAGCCAGCTGGACCCCTTAGAGTTGTTTACCACCAATT
>PVKS010017465.1:0-41986 GCA_004027875.1 Aplodontia rufa
TAGTTTTTAACTCTAAAATTTATATTTGGATTTTATGGTACTTAAGTTGAGATTGTCCTGGATCTTGGTGTTAACAGTAATTTTGCATTGAATCCAGGACATTTGAGTATTGTTCCTACTTAAATCTTTCTTAGTTTGTAAGAAAATAAAACTGTTCATGTAATGGTATAGATATGAGGTGTCCCCCAAAAGCTTACGAGAGACATTGCTAGAAAGTTTAGAGGTGAAATAATTGTTACTGGGTCTTAACCTTATTAGGGCTTTAATCCCCTGATAGGGATCACCTGGGTGGTAACTAGGCAGGTAGGGTCTGGAAGGAGATGGGTCATTAGGGGCATGCCTTTAGGGTATATACTCTGTCCCTGGTGAAGAGCTCGGTTTCCTCGCTTTCATGTACTGAGCTGCTTTCCTCTGCCACACCCTTGTGCCATGATGTTCTGCTTTACCTCAGGTCCAGAGCAAGGGAGTTGGCCATCTATGAACTGAGACCTGAAACCATGAGGACCAAATAAACTTCTCCTCCTGTAATTGTTCTTGTGAGGTCTTTTGGTCACAGCAGTGACAAAAATGACAAACAGTTCAGAATGCATCCATGGTCACATCCATGGTCTGCTTGGGATAGTCCAGGGCCTCCTATAAAGATTTAAAGAATACTTTTCTCAAGTGTCTTTCTCTCCATAATCCTCCTTCAACTTGTAGTTAAGATGGATGGGGAGCCACCACTTTGTTGCTGGTCACTCAGTGCAGGACAGGGCTGGTCTATAGGGCTCTACCCCAGTCTCAGCCAGACTCAGTGATGAGGGGGTGGGTAACACCCCGCCATAGTATTTACCTGGAGAAGGGCAAGTGCGTTTTCTGACCAAGTCACCTTTTTCCCATTCCTTTGGTATGCTCAGCCTATGAAAAGTAAAATTTGCCATGCTGTAGGTCTGTTGGGTTGGGTTGGTTGGTTTCGTTTTGTTTTGTTACCAGGAATTGAACCCAGGGATGCTTAACCACGGAGCCACGTCCCCAGCCCTTTAAATTTTTTGACAGGGTCTGAGTGGCTTAGGGCTTCACTAATTGCTGAGGCTGGCTTTGAACTTGATTCTCCTGCCTCAGCTTCCCTAGTCACTGGGATTATAGGTATGTACCGCTGCATCTATTTACAAACCATAGAAAATGCCAGAATCCTACAGCAGACACTGTGCATGTCTGTCCAGTATTGATCATTTTTATCATTTTCTTACACAACATGTATTTTTTGTGGTCCTGGGACTTGAACTGAGGGCCTTGTGCATGCTAGCTAGGCAAGTGCTCTACCACTAGGATACATTCTCAGGCCCCCAGTTTTATTTCTTAAAATGACAAATGATACAAAATGAAGTTGAACTTTGTCATGCTTCCCATTTCCTTTTAGAAATTATCATGAATTTAGTGATGCCTTTTTAGTTTATTGTATACACTTATGCATAGGTAAGGATTCATGCAGGTATCCATAAACAAAATATAGTATTTCAAGTATTATGAAAATTTATAGAAATGATACATATATTCTAAACTGGTTCATTCACCTAATCATTATTTCACCCTAATTTTACTTTCCTCTAAAATACCTTTTATGACCTAGTCCCCAGATTATCTTTAGTATGTTAGATTTGTTTCTAAAGATCCATTATTTTTGTTTTGTGAACTGGTTTACTGATATTAAAATTTTAATCTCTAATACTACTCCATCTGAATACATTTTTTCTTTATATTGGTTCCTTTAAGGTATATATAACATTAGGATTCATTTTGACAATTATAAAAATATGGAATTATAACTCATTCTAATTCAGACCCTAGTACTTTCATTTTCCCTCCCCTTCCCTTTACTGATCAATTGTTTTAATTAGTGTCTTGTGGATATACATGATGATATACATGATGAATATATCACTGTGATATATTCATATATGTACGTAGGAAAATTAGGTCAGATTCATTCCACTGTTCTTTCCTTATCCTGACCTTCCCTCCTCCCTTCCCATAAGTCCCCTTTGTCTACTCCATTGATTTTTCTTAACTCCTCTCCTTATCCACATATTGGAAAAAACATTCGACCTATAACTTCTTGGGAATGGCTTATTTTACTTAGCATGATAGTCTCCAGTTCCATCCATTTACTGGCAAATGGCATGTCATTCTTTATGGCTTTAATATTCCATTGTATATGTATGTATACCACATTTTCATTATCCATTCATCTCTTGAAGAACACCTAGGTTTGTTCTGTAGTTTGGCTTTGTGAATTGTGATGCTATAAACATTGATATGGTTATCGCTGTAGTGTGCTGATTTTAAATATATGGGTATATACTGAGGCAAAGGATAGCTGGGTCATATGGGGGTTCCATTCCTAGTTTCTTGAGGAATCTCCATACTGCATGGTTGTATAATTTGCAATCCCACCAACACTGTATGAGTGTCTTTTTCCCCCCATCTTGCCAACATTTCTTATTTATATTGATAATTGCCATTCAGAATGAGATGAAATCTCAATGTAGTTTTAATTAGCATTTCCCTAATTGCTAGAGATATTAAACTTGATCATTTTATTTTTTGAGAGGAGGACAGTGAGACAATTTTTATTGAGTTTTTCATGTCTTTCGTTGCTCTAACACTTAGTTATGTACATGGGTGCGGGGGTTCGAACCTGTGTACTTGCACATGCCAAGCAAGCGCCGTAACCACCAAGCCACCAGTCCAACCCTATATTTCTTTTGAGAAGTGTCTGTTTAGTTCTTTTGCCCATTTATTGGTTTTTTTATTTTGTTGGTGTGAATTTTTTTAGTTCTTTGTGTATTATGGATATTAATGCCCTGAGGAACAGGTAACAAAGATTTTCTCCCATTCTTTAGGCTCTGTTCACACTGTTGTTTCCTTTGCTGTACAGAAAAAATTATATACAGAGCTGTAGTAATAACAACAGCATGGTACTGATGCTGAAACAGGCATGAAGGCCAGTGGAATTCAAGACAGAGTTAAACCCACATAAATACAGTTATCTGATATTAGAGAAAGGTGCCAAAAACATGTTGGAGAAAAGATAGTCTTCAAGAAATGGTTCTGGGAAAATGGAAATCCATATGTCAAAGAATGAAATTTAACCCCTATCTCTAACCCTGCACAAAAGTCACCTCAAATGGATTAAAGACTAGGAATTAAACCAGAAACCCTGAAACAGAAGAATGTGCAGGCTAAACATGTCAGCACAGGAACCAACTTCCTTCACAAGACTCCTGCTAAAGCGCAAGAAAGTAAGTAGGATGGCATCAAATTTATTGACATGTTTAGTCTATTTCTTTGCTCATTTCTTATTGAGGACTTTAAAATGTACCTTTAGATCTTTTGGTGACAATCTCTGAACAGGAAATATTCACAAACTGATAATTTGCCTTTAGATTTTACACCAGTTTTTAGAAATTGCTTGGGTTTACAGTTTTTGTTGTAGCAGTCTTGTATTCTGGCAGCTATTGTTGAAAAAAAACAGGATGTCAACCTGTCATTTCTTTGAAGGATGTGTTTTCTAATAGCTTCTGAGTTTTACTGACATGTATATAGGTGTTTAATAATTTGTATTCTATTCAGAACTCATTGTACTTTAACTTGAAAATATATATCTTCAGTTCTAGAATTTTTTCATTCTTTTAAAATATTGCTTCTCTCCCAGTTTCCCCTGCCTGGACTGCTAGTTTTCAGTCTATCTTCTATAACATCTATTACATCTTCCCCCTCACTGGTCACTCTAGGCTGTATTCTGGCCAATTCCCTCACATCATCATTCAGTTCATTAAATTTTCTCATTTGAGTTTACTTTTATAACTCATCTAAATAAGTTTTTGCTTCCAGGATTATTCTATTGTTTTCAAGTTTCTTGTTGTTTCATAATCTCTCATTTGTGAATTTTAGTCTGTGATTTCTTTGAGCATTTAAACATATTTCACAGTCCTAATATTTCTCTTATTTCTGGCTTAAGAATTTTACCATTTATTGGTGCTTAAATTCAGTGTTAATTGTTTTAAAAATTTGAATCTATGAACTCATCTTTCACAGTTTTCTTCTGGAGAATTTTGGGTTTTGTATGGTTATGGACATGATTACTTTCTTCGGAGTAATTGTTTCTTTTATGACCTTATATAGTTACCTAAAATTGAACCTGATGTTATGGTTTTGTTGAATTAGATTCCTTCACCATGCAATCAAGTTTCATGTTGGGTGACTGTTTCAACCTATGGCCTGAGATGGGAAATGTCTTTCCTGCTATGACCCCAGGCTAATAGTATTGATTTTCCAGTCCTTGTATTGGAACAGGGCTTTACCAATTATGACTGCAGTGTTAGTTCCTAACATTCAATCATTGAACCTCTGGATTACTAAGGTATAGATCTAGTTCTGGGACTACTATAGGCCACATTTAAAGTTATATAGATTCCCTCTTCAGTTCTGCCCCTGGAAATTTCCTTTTCTTCCTAAAGAACCTGTGTTTTTTTCACAAGCATGTTCATGTCTTTGGTGCAAAGGTAGGAATATTTCCCACATCTTTTCAGTCTGTCTCTAAAATAGTATTTTTCACACATTTCACTTACCTGTCACACTTTCCCAAAGGTAAATGGCATTGTCTCCTTTTTCACACATTTTATTTCATTCCTAAATGCAATTAATTGCTGGTAAACAATGAAACTATTAAAGGACTTTTTTGTTCATCCTCTCTACCCAAAGTGCCTCATGCTGGCTCAGTAGCATTATTCACATTGATAGCAGATGCTGTCCCAGGCTAAAGCCTGTTTTGATACAGTACAGAAACAGTGTTGCCAGCTAGCCCTCCACTCAGACCTTCCTACATGGTTGGCACCACATTCTGTACTCACCGCTTTGCTATGGGCAAATCTGTTTAACAGACTACCCAACTATCTCCCTTCCATGGATATTTTTCTCATTGTCTTTTGAAATGTATTTGCAGCAGTTTTTTTTTTTTTAACCAATAAAAACATATGTGCCAGGCTTTTTAAGAAAGAATGTTTGCATTTAGTTTTTTGGCTACTTGGTCTATTGCAGCAAGTAGCAGTTTTAGATCAAGTTTTCAGTGATGAACACCATTGAGGGAAAGTTTGTTGTTTTTTTTTTTTTAAGGCTTACAGTCCTCATCCATTGCCTTTGTATGGTACCCTATTTCCTGGAGTTTATGACTTGCTGTTATTTAAAGTACTTGTTTTCTCTAATGGTCTTCAGAAACACTTTTGTAAAAATTTAAAAATATACCCAGAAGTACAAATACTTTTACTAGTGAGGTTAAAATACAATGCAACAAATGGTCCAGCACCACACTAATATTTCTGTTGCAGCAATTCTGAAAGCCCTTGACCTCTTAGAGCACCCAGGGAATTGTTTCCTTTCATCCAAGACTGTTTAAAATGTAGATCCTATTGAATTCAAAAGAAATTATATGCATTCTCCAACTTGTATTTTAGAAGTTAATTTATAAATGAAATGAAAGTTGTGGTCTTCGACTTGATATAGGTAGAAAATGAAATATCTTGTTTGTATGAACATGTACAAATATTCCCCATGGGGGAAAAATGATAGAGGAAAGGGATTGGTTATCTAGTTAGCCTGTCAAAGTCTTTCAAACATTTAGCAGCACTGCTTTTTATTGAAAACATTTGCCATTTCTCAGCACTAGAGACCACCTCTGTCCCAAACTAAAGACATTTTCTAAACAAATGTTAGTATGAGTGATCTGACAGAATCATAACTGATAAAAATCAGGGACTTATTCCCATCCTCAGGGTACTGTATGTCTGAGAGGTGAGGGGAGGAAGTAGAGAAAAGCATGAGATGAAAGCAACATGTCCAGAGACTTGAGAAGCTCGAGTTTGGCGAAGTGTGACAATACCTGGGAGATACTCCTAAACCAGAAGTACTAAAGGAGTAGTAGTACTCAGTGCCCCAAGCAATGGAAATTATACATTATGAACAGGAGAAGAAAAAGAAAGATGCAGCAGTAAGGAAAAGAAAATCAGATGTTTATGCCCACAAACATGCTCAATGTTGATCATACATCTCAGGGTACCCTCCCACACTGATAGCCAGTAATGAAGAAGCAGATCCTCCATGCTGACACATGAAGGGTGAGCCAAAGCCAGGAAAGCAAAGGTGGCCAGAGAGAATGCTCCAAGTAGAAGATACCGTATGAGCCAAAACCCAGAGGTGGGAAAGAGTGGTATAGGCATTAAATATGTGAATGATTTAATAATGAAGGACATATAGTTCACATTGATGCTATCTACCTGCATTTGCCTCTGATATTCTGGGCATTCAATTACAAGTACTTTGACAAAATAGAAAAGAACCACTCTTTGCTTCAATTATTTTCATATGCCAGTACTTCCTGAGAAGCAGCTCCATGCCCTGATGACTAGCCTGTATTGAGAAAACAGTTTCCAGCTCAGGAAGGGCAGAGGCTCCATGTTTGCAGTCACCATGGCAGCATGGTATCCTGTTTGGGATGGATGACAGGCGCTAGAGCTGGTTAACATAGATTGACCAGCTTTGTGACTTTGCACATCACTCCATACCTCCCATGTATAAAAGTAGAATGTTGTGAGGTTCAAATATTTCAAATACTTCATTTAGAATAAATTAAATATTAATTACTATAAAAACCATGGAGCCCATTGTTTCTCTACAGACTTTCTAAGTATGGATTACTTGGCGAGAATTCAATAGTGCACTCAGACTTTTCGTCCAGATCATTAGCATAAAGCCTAGTAATTCTGAGTAATTGTTGGAATAACCTGCCACACAAGGAAGCAAGAAATCAGTGTTGGAGCAAGTGCTTGGTATGTTTCAAGAGCATCTCAAGCATTTGCTATTTCTGGGGGAAAGTTACTTGTGGCAGGCATCCTGCCTGGGTTGTCTATCCAAAACCTATTCTTCCCCTTTTCTTTCACAAACTCTGGGGCAGTGGCAGGCCCAAGTAAAGACTTCACCTTAGTCCCTCGTAACTAGAGTGGTGATCTGAACCAATAGTGGGCAGCTACAAGTAAAAAGTTACTGGATGGAACTTCTTGGAAGGCATTTCAAAAGAAGCAAACTTAGATGGAATGTGCCTGTTGTCTTTTGCTTTTGTCCCTTTTTCCTATCTTAAAGGGCTACGTGATGCCTGTATGTGTGCATAGCCATCTTAAAACCCAAAGGCGGCACAACAGCAAGACTGAACAGCTCCAGCCCTTGGCTTGTTACCTCTGGACTTTTTAAGTGAAAGATTAGCTACTATTTAAATTGAACTTCTGTCGTTGAATTTTAGTTACATGCATCCTAACTCAATTCTAAAAGGCCAAAATAGACTTCACTCGTAACAATAACAAGCAACCTTACTTTAGCCAAAGGCAAAACTGATAATATTACAGTGACTGTTTTGATTTGGGTGTTCTCATTGCCTTCAGTTCACCCTGAATCTGGGTTGTGATGGGGATAAAATTACAAAGGGGATGGGGAGCATTTTTCAAACTGAATTGTTTTTATTAGAATACTAATAAATGCAGATTTTAAAACCCACAAATAGAAAACAAGGAAAACACTCAGAAATGCTACTACAGATTAAGTAAGTTGGTAAGGCAAAAAAGATCCTCAGTGTATATAAAATGTAAACATTTGCCCTGGAATTTTCCACAGATGGCACAGTCCATAAGGACTTATTTGGAACAAAAATGTGACTACTGAATTTCCAGTGTAGCCTCTAACTTCTGCAAACTTGCCACATTGAAAAAGTTCCAAGCACACCCAAAATTTTCTATCCAAAAAACTAAATGGCTCCCAATCAAGACAACTTTAACCTCAAATGGTACAGTAGGATAGAGTACTGAAGCAAACCAGTCTTTCAAGAGTCAGCTGTCACTCACTATGCTAACTGTATTCACATTTACTTTGAGAGTGATTACAAAACTATGTAGTACATAAAACCCCTACTTGAGCCTGGGGTGGAGATGAGATATTTATTGCTTATCAAATGCTCCAGAGGCATCAACTCAGGGAGAGAAGACTAAGAAGAAGCCCTCTTCTGTTCAGAAAATGGGGACTCATAAACTTCCATGGGTGGGCAGGTACAGACCAGGTGCTGATCTCCATATATGTCATCAATCCGGGCAATGGTTGGCCAGAACTTGTTCTCTGGTTTCACAAAGGGCTGGAAAAGACCAAAGATTAAAATGATATGGAATGTTGTGAGTTTTCTCTTGGGGAAAAGGAAGCTGCAAAAATATTCTCACAGTTAGCAGCAACAAGTACTAAAAGCTATACTGTCACCAAAAAAAGAAAAGAAAAAGCCAGTGCATACCTATAATCCTAGCAACTCAGGAGACAATGTAGGAGGATCAACAGTTCAAGGTCAGCCCCACCTACTTAGGCTGTAGGGATGTGGCTACCTGGATTTAATCCCCAATAACCCTTTCCCCCCAGAAAATTCAACTTTTGCCTTTGCAGTGGCACATGCCTACAGTACCACAATTTGGGGAGGCTAAAGCAGGAGGATAGCAAGCCAGCCTCAGATCTTAGCAAGAAACTGTCTACAAATTAAAAAAAAAAAAAAAAAAAAAAAGCTGAGTCTAGCTCATGGGTAGAGTGCCCCTTGGGTTCAGTACCCAGTAATACATTAATAATAATGTTGCCACTTCCAACAAACTACAGAGCACCTTCTCCATGTAAAAATCTGAACGGTGGTAGACTGCCCTTGGGTCTATCTCCTGTTGAATAGTAGTAGAAAAATAGTAGAAAATAGGGTTCATCCATCCGATAGGAACCCCTACTATTCAGTTTTCTTCACTATTTACTATTCTCCCTTCTGGTGCTGAAAGCCAGTGCATGCGTTCTGTGTTCCTCATGCCCCACACATCACAGGTGTGCCAATACAGTTTCTCTAATGAGACTAGGAAAGGGGATGCCACCTAGAGGTAAACAGTAATGCAGATGGCACATCAGCTTCGGAGGAGAACTTACAAGTGGGAATGCTGCCGCCTCTCTAGAATATGGCCGATCCCAGTGGGAGGATGTGACGCTGGTCAAGGTGTGTGGCGACATCTGACAGATAAGGAGGAGAGAGTCAGAGCAGAGCACTATCTTATGAACAACACATAGATCATCGAGCTTCTGAAGGAAGATGTCATTTCAATTCAATTTGGGGGATTGGAAATTCTTTGATAAAATAATTCAAATATTAGGTAGGTACCACCCAGCAAAGTCACAGTCATACTTGATTTACCTTAACAGTTAAAGGTGCCTATAAATCCCCTCTGTATCTCATTGCTTGCTCTCCTCCCTGGTGATAATCACTATCCTAATTTGGTGTTTATCATTCTAAATTCTCATGTTTTTAACAGTATGACTACACTCATTTATAAATAGCATTTAGCATAATTTGGCACATTTTTTTCTTATCAATCTATGAGGAGTATTTTCCACTTGTTTTTGTAACTCAGTATTATTCTTTGGGAAATCTTTGTTTTCTGTTTTAAAAAAAAAAAATTTCACTTATTTTTCCATCTGCCCTTTGTTCTCTAATACTTGGTTGTGTCTATGGTGCTGGGGTTTGAACCCAGGTCCTTGCACATGCCAGGCAAGTGCTTCACTGCTCCAGTCCATCTATTGCCATTTTTTATAATAGCCTAAATCCTGGAAGAATCAATATCCAGGGAGAAAAAGAAAGAAGAGACAGTAAAAATAATCATATTGTATTCCTCACATTTACAAGGGTCTGCTTTCTGCTAGCCAGTGAGCCCTGTAATACCAGCTTGCCTTAGCTTCTTGTTTTCTCACTTACAGCTATAAACCACCACAGCCCTCATGGTATTTTCAGTTCATGATCCTCCAGCTCAATGTCTGGACCTAACCAAAACTTAAGACTGACCAGATATAAAATTAACATGTTGTGGAAGAAGTGGGGTAATGCTCACAAACTTTGCTCCAATACAAGAATGTCTTTATGCAGTTTGGAGATAAATGCATAAATTCTATTTATGCTATAATCTCACTACAGTGTATCAGAGACTTAGAATGATAAGAATTCGGGGGAAACATAGAACCATGGGGAACCCAAGTGGGGGGAAACCATGACATGGCATCAGCCTTGGCTAACTATGTAAATATACATTTGTTTTTGATTGTTTCATAATGATTCCCCCTCAATTGTAAGTCCATATTCATCTGATAAAAATTCTCCAGGAGTACTTCGGCCTCCATTCTCTCCTTTCGCAATCAGTTGGGTACATGTAGCTAGCTCCCATAACCACATTATTACCTGAAATGCTTATCAAAATTACACTGAGATTTCATCTCATACCAGTCAGAATGGCAGTCATCAAGAATACAAATAATAATGGAGTCTGGAGAGGTGGCTCAGTGGTAGAGCATTTGCCTGAAATGTATGAGGATCCTGGTTTGAACTCTAGCACCACATACACAACTGGGGCTGGGGAGGAATAACACATGAAAAAGAATACAGGGGCTGAAGCGGTGGCTCGGTGGTTAAGGCGCTTGCCCAGCATGCGCAAGTACACGGGTTCAAACCCCAGCAACCCACATACACAACTAAGTGTCGGAGCAATGAAAGCCTTGTGAAAAACTCAATAAAAGTTGATTCTCTGTGTCTCTCTCTCACTGTCCTCTCTTTAAAAGAAAAGAAAAAAGAAAAAATACAAATATTAAGTGCTGGAGATGATATGGAGCAAAAGGAGCACTTACATTGTTGGTTGGACTGTAAATTAGTACAATCATGGAAATAAGTATGACGGCTCCTCAAAAGACTAGGCCTGGGACCACCATATGGCCCGGCTGTATTACTCCTCGGTATTTATACCGACAAAGTCATCTTACTACAGTGATACATGCATACACGTGTTTGTAGCAGCACAATTCACAATAGCCAAACTATGGAACCAGCTTAGGTGTCCATCGATGGATGAACAGATAAAGAAAATGTAGTATATATACACAAGGAAGTCTTACTCAGCCATAAAGAAAAATGAAATTATGGCACTTGTGGGAAAAACAGATGGAACTAGAGACCATCATGTTAAGAAAAATAACTCAAATTGAGAAGGTTAAGAGCCATGTTTTCTCTCATAGGCAGAAGCTAGAGAGGATAAAGGAAAAGAAAGGTGAGGGTGGGTCTCCTAAAAATTAATATTGTATACACATACAAATATCTAACAATAAATGCCATCAATATGTTCAACTATAATGAACCGATACAAAAAGTGTGAAAAAAAATAAAAACCCTGCAAGACCTGAACCATACACACACGCAAGATTTAAACTGCTAAGTAATGACTGCATCTTCTCAGAAGAATTCTCATTTCTAGGCAAGAACATCATCTTCATATGAGAGTTCAGGAGTTGCCAGCACACTGCCCAGACACTATCTCCGACTCTATGGGACATAGAAATAAAGTACCAGCACTACGCACCTTCAGTGGATTGACGTTAGGGTCGATGCGGCCCTCTTCAATGTCAGCAATTTCCTGCCGAATGCTGATCATGGCGTCACAGAATCTGTCCAGCTCTGCCTTGTCTTCTGACTCGGTGGGCTCAACCATGAGGGTTCCTGCCACAGGCCAAGACATGGTAGGGGCATGAAATCCTGCAAAGGGAGATAGAGGAAAATGCCTCACTGACTTTGGCCTCCCCAGAATGATAAAAACCCCTCTCCCCTCTTATAATTTACCCTAAGGAAATCAGATATTTTTATGTGCACACACATGTATGTACACACATATATACATGGAGATTCATCTCAGCAGAGTTTCTAGAACAAAAACTTAGGATACAAGATAATTTCCAAAAATAGGAATTAGCTAAATTTTACAGGACACCCATATAATATGCAAGCATTCAAAAGTATATAAATTCAGGCTGGAGCAGTGGCTTGAAGGTTACAGTGCTTGCCTGGCATGCACAAGTATGCAAGTTCAAACCCCACCACCACGTATACAACAGAGTGTCCAAGGAATGAAAGTCACATGAAAAACTAAATTAAAATTGCTTCTTTCTCTCCCTCTCTCACTATCCTCTCCTTTCTTTAAAAAAAAAAATATATATATATATATATAAATTCATATTATATATATAAATTCATATATACACAAACACAAATTTGTATTTAGTAAATTGGGTAAATATTCAAAATTAAGTGCAAAATAATAAGTTATTATCCTACTTCTGTAAAGCAAAAAAGATACAGCACACACACACACACACATATATATATATATATATATATATATATTTTTTTTTTTTATGAGGGAAGATACTTCAAGAATAAGAATATCACCAGAAAGACTGAGATTATTTCACTTTGTGTTTTAGGTTCTTTGAGGCCGAGGGTATGTAGCTCAGTGGTAGAGCATGTGCTTTAGCATTCACAAGGCCAAGGATTCGATCCGCAGTGCATGTGCACACAGACCAAAAACAAAAAAAAAACTTCTACAATGATACCTTACTTATAATTAAGAGAATAAAAATATAGCCCATAAAAATTTAAATGAGGTAATGGACATTAAGGAGCCTGAAATAAATCTTCTTGTCCCCATTTTATAAATGAGGAAATTGAGGCTTGGTAACAGGAAAGCCTTTGCAATGAACACAGCATGAGGTGTTTGTTTCCAGAAGAGTTTTCATAAGATGAATCAACAAGAAATGAGATCAAAAGAGATTTCCTGAACAACAGCAAACAACCTTCTTGCATTTTTCTGTGAATTTTCTTTTTGGTAGTGCTGGGGATTGAACCAGGGCGATGTGCATACTTGTGCACTCTTCCACTGAGCTACGTCCTCAACCCCTCTGTGAAACTTTTAAAAGATGAAGATCAGCTCTTAGGTTGATAACACCTGTCAGCTAATCTTGCGCCTGAGTTCAGTGGTTCCCAAGTTCCAGCATGCATCATCATGACATGGGGTGTTGTAGTCAGGTCTGCATAGCTTATGGAAATATGTCTCCAACATTTTATAAAAGTTTTCAAACAGACAAGTTGAAAGCACTGTAGGAGAACACACAAATCCCCATCACCTGAAGTCTATAATGATCCATCTTTTCTGATGCATTTCAAAGCACATTGCAGTCATCATTATACTTTGCTTTTTTTTTTTTTTTAAAGTGAGAGAATAAATTTTTATTGAGTTTTTCACATGACTTTCGTTGCTCTGACACTTACTTGTGTATGTGGGTGCTGGAGTTTGAACCCGTGTATCTGTGCATGCTGGGCAAGCTCCGTAACTATCGAGGCACCACTCCAGCCCCTATGCTTAGGTCTTAATACTTCAGCATGCATATCATTAACTAGAATTAAGTATTTAGTTACACATTTTTGTGACAAACCCTCCAACAAAATGTGTAATCTTTTTTCTTTTCTTTTTAAGAAAGAGGAACAGTCTGGGCTAGAGTGGTGGCTTGGCAGTTACAGCGCTTGCCCGGCATGAGCAAGTATGCAAGTTCAAACCCCAGCACCACATACACAACATCCTTCTCTCACTGTCCCTTTTTGTTTGTTTGTTTTTAAGAGGGACAGTGAGAGAGAGAAAGAGAAACTATATTTAGTTTTTCATGTGACTTTATCACTGCTTCGAGAGACTTCATTGTGTTCGTGGTGCTGGGGTTTGAGCTTGCATGCTTGCACGTGCTGGGCAAGCACTGTAACCGCCGAGCCACTGCCGCAGCCCCCAAAATGCATAATCTTAATAGTACCTTTAATGAGTTTTGACAAATGAATGCATCTGTGTCACCAAACCAGTAAAGGACTATGTTTTTGTTTTTTAAGAAAAATCTGATCTCATTACCCATTGAAGTCTGTCCTCAATTCAAATTCATTTCAGAATTTTTTTGTTCCTTATGCAGAGCCATCAGATGTTTTAGAAACACAGATTTCTGGATCTAGACCCTGTTTCAGGAAGTCCAGAGTGGGCAGAAACTTAAAAACTCCTGAGAGATTCTGAAAATTAGTCTGATAATTAGTTTGTCTGAAGACAGTATTCCCCAAACTTGTCTGATAAGACTCACACGGTAGATCCTTATAAAATGTACAGATGACTAGGCCTCTTCCCTGAAAATCCAGATTCAGTAGATAGGGCTAAGATCCACACGTGTGTTGTTACTTTCATTCTCTTTTTTTTTATTTAGCTATTCATTCCAACTCTCATTTATTTTCTTCCAATTCTCGTTTATTAACACATGTGCTCAATGCCTACTACGTGCCAAGCACCTGGACAATTCTGACAAGTGTGGAAATTCTATTAAATATCGAAATAGTGGGGCTGGAGCGGTAGCTCAGCGGTTATGGCACTTGCCTGGCATGCGCAAATACACGGGTTCAAACCCCAGCACCACATACACAACAAAGTCTCGGAGCAACAAAGGCTGCATGAAAAACTAAATAAAATTGATTCTTTCTCTCTCTCTCTCAATGTCCCTCTCAAAAAAAAATTTTTTTAAAAATCAAAATAGTGTCAAGGTTGAGAGAGAGAGTATGTCTTAGATACAGTAAGTTGTGACTTCAGTTACCACCTCCCTCCTAGGCTTTCTTCTCACTGTCATGTGGCTGTAGTTGGAAGTGAGATAGACAATGCATTCAAGAACTGAACACCTTCACATCAACTGGCCATCACTCAGCCCCTGGCTGGCAGAGTAAGTTAGTAGGATGGAATTCTACTGTCAGGTTATGGGAGCTGCCAAGAATAGACTTTGAGGAGGTGATTGCTAATTTCATTAATAAAAGCTTTCTTTGTCTTTCCCATGCATTATCATATGCATAATATCATTCATTCAAGAGAGGAGTTAGTCACACATGCAGAATTCCCATTATGATGTAATAGCAAAACTATTAAAAATTTCACATCCCTGTTAAAACAAGACACTAAAATTCAGATAGGTCTCCACATCTCTCCGAAGTTCTTCCCACCTTAACCTATCTGTGAGTTGAAGGATTCTTAATATTATTCATAATGTCACTAAGAAAATGTTGTTACAATGAGGACTGTGGTGAATGAACTCCAATGAATACGCAAATAAGGGGCCTTCCAAAATACCTTGGAGAAAGTTGAGTTTCTTTGTGGAAACAACATGTACCTATTTCTTCATCTCCAGAAGCTGAAATGGCTATGCCTTGACCTAGGTGGATGTACAACTAATGCTGTCTATCTCAACACTTCGACTGGTCACCTGCTCTGCTTCCTTCCTCATTCCACCAGCTTACCTTTTCATGGACTCCATGTTTACTTAAATGGGAGAGGAGTAGGAATTTATCAGAAACACAGGCAAAGAAGCAATCCTTCTCTTTGGGATTTGAACTATAAAGACTCCTTTTCTTGGCTGTAATATATTCAAGATGCATATTTTAATCTTTATAAGGGCAGTACCAGTATAGTCATAGAGGAAAATTTTTTCACTATTTTAAAGGTTGCCAATAACCCTAGACTCCCCATTCATCCCATGAATCAGTTTACTGTGGTGCCTGAACATTCCATTTGTTCTTTGAAGAAGTAGCCTTTAACCAGAAGGGACAGCTGCATGAAAGTCAGAAACTACTTACCAAAAGTCCACTTACCATAATCTTGGAGCCTCTTGGCCACATCCACAGCATCAATATTTGCAGACTTTTTGAAGGGTCTTGTGTCCAGAATAAACTCATGAGCCACATAACCTGTTAAAAAAAATTCGCTTCAAAATTAGTATCTACTCATTTTACCCAAATAATTTAACTCTTTATGCATATCTGTGAGGACCAAGACGCTATGGCAATTTTGTAACTGGAAATGAGCACTTCATTTACTCATAGCTCATGTGTGTCTGATTTTAGTTCCCTACACACCCATGAGCCTGATCCTAGCTGATGGGGAGGAGGGAGACATTACTGGAATATTCAGCAAGGGGTACATGGAGATGAGATTATTTCTACTCTAAAGACCTAAAATCTACTCGCAACAGTTAAACATAACATCATAGTCCTGATCCTTTCATACAAGACATTTCTAGAGCCAAAGATCCACTTAGACTTTTTAGCAACTTTACCATCAACATCAAGTAACTGTTTCTTCTGGACATGTCTAAATATATATTAAACATATGTCAAAAGGACACATATAGAGTTGTATTTAATTCTTCAAAAGAACTTTTGAGGCTTTGGTTTTAGGCTGTAGACTAAGAACCAGAGATCAGTGCTGCCAAACTAGTCTGAAGCGGCAAGGAGGCAAGAAGGTGAAGTCCGCATGCGACAGCTCACTTTGCTCTAATTTGTAGGCAGATTAGCTTCAGACCACCCCTCCACTGCCGGGGAAAAAAACAGTGAGTCCGCATTTGTTAACAGAACATTTCTGGGAGCTTCACAAATTCTATCTTCTACCAATTAACAGGTTTCTCTTAAGGAAAGTTTCTAATCATGAGACGGTAACATATTCAACTTGCTTTCCTGACTCTCAGCGAACAGTGCATCCACTTACAAATGAGCAGAGTGGACGAAACTTCTCAGGTCTATCAAGAACAGCTCCAGTCACTAACAGCCCCTGCATACGGTCAGTGAACTGCTCTGCATCTTATATAATGAATAAACATGAAAGAATGGGTTTTGTTGAGGGGGAAGGGGCCACATGAGAACCTGAAATGGTGAATGCACCGAAACTATTATTTTTTTAAAATACACTTTTGAATTGGTAAGGAGTCTAATTCGAAAACAAAGTTCTACTCATGAACTTTCTATAAGTAAACTCAGAAAAAAGTACTAAAACGCAATAGCCAATAGAATATTCAAGGAGAAAACCAAGAAAATAGTAGTTGTTAAGGTCTTAAGTACTCTAATTTCAGGCCTCTTCAATGCCCTGTAGTGCTATCCTACTTGTGGAGTCCAGTGGCAGCATTTGCCCTTTCTTCTCCAATCCTCTGGCTGCTGTCATTGCACTATGGAAATGACAGGAGGAAGGTGGCTAACGAAACTTACAGCTCTGAGGGACTTGCAGACAGCAAGGAGGGGTGGGGCACCTCGGTGGGACAGGAGTTGCTCTTGTTGGCAAGCTGAGAAGACAGTCTTCCAAGCAGAGGTTCCCTCATAGCTGAAAGGTACCATCAAACCAAGGCCAACCCGGCAAGGCCAACACCAAGACTTCATCTGCAGAGGCCCCACCGCAGCCAAGTGGTTTGGGAAGGGCTCCATTTTTAAAATGAGGTTCAGATGTTACTGTCTAAATTCCTATTCTATTACATTCAAATGGAAACTAGTGGAATTTCAGCATCACTTCCTCTATAGGAGCCCTGAAAAGGATGAAATTTAAACTTGGTGGCCATCAGAGGCCAGACATCAAAACATTCATCTTTGCAACTTTTAGGATAAACATAAACTTTCTATAGCATATGGTTCAATCAGGACAATCTGAAGTAGAAATTGTATAAACTGATCAGTGCAAGTTTTCATTTTTACTGAGTAGTTTTTTAAGCTATGCTTAACTAACCACAGCCTAAGTGTGAAAAGATACTAAGACAAAGTAGCACAAGAAAGGAGAAAAGAGTGAGAGGATGAAAGAGCAAAACACAGTGGCTTAGCTCTAAGTGGAAACCATTTCCCCCATGTGCCAATTGCCTTGGGAGGCTGAAGACAACATGGCCATGTACTGTGGGAAAATAGGACTTCCCAAAACCCGTTTGGTTATTGTTGTTTGATTTTTTATTTTCTTTTTTGTTGTTGTTGTTTTTTTTTAAGAGAAGGAGACAGTGAGAGAGAATCAGTTTTATTCAGTTCTTCATGTGGCTTTCATTGCTCTGACACTTCGTTGTGTACATGGTGCTGGGGTTTGAACTTGTATACTCTCACATGCCAGGCAAGCACTGTAATTGCTGAGCCCCAAAAACCCTTCTTAAGAGCACCAACTGAACCTTGCTTACCCTGTGTCCTAAAAGACTGCCTAGGAGCCAGGCACAGTGGCATATACCTGTAATTCCAGGGTCTAGGGAGGCTCAGGCAGGAAGATCATAAGCAATTTAGCAAGGCCCTAAACAGCTTAGATCCTGTCTCCAAACATATAAAACAAAGAAATAAAAAAGACTAGGCGTATAGCTTAGTGATAAAGCACCCCTGGGTTTAGTTCTCAGTACCCTCCCACAGTGGGGGGAGGGGGGGACGAACTGCCTAAGAATACTGGAACAGACGAGGCAATTATTATGTAAAATCTGTTTGGGCAATCAAAGCTACAAGCTCTTCAGTGGAAATCCAGGAACCAAGATAAACAAAATCTAAACTTCTGGCTGGTCTCAGCAGGGTCATTTTAGGCTAGAGATGTGAGGGCCCAGGCCCTAAGGCCCCTGCCCACTTACAAAGTAGGGGCCACCTGAAATTTGCAGTCAGTCAGAGTTAGGTTTATTTAGAATAAAAAAAAAAAAAAAAAAGTAGATATGCAGCCAGCATGGGGGTGCATACCTGTAATCCTAGCAACTCAAGAGGCTAAGCCAGCCCCAGCAACTTAGGCCCTCAGCAACTTAGCGAGACCCTGTCTCAAAATAAAGCATGAAAAGGGTTGGGGATGTGGCTCAGTGGTAAAGTGCCCCTGGGCTCAAACCCCAGTACCAAACAACAAAAATAAAAGTACATAAGCATATAAGAATAAATCACTGGGGCTGAGCAGTGGCTCTGTGCTTACGGTGCTTGTTTTGGTTGTGGTAGCATGTGCGGGGACGCAGGTTCAAACCCCAGCACCACGTACAGAACAAAGTGTCAGAGCAACAAAAGTCACATGAAAAACAAATAAAACTGATCCTTTCTCACTGTCCCTTATCTTAAACAGAAAAGAAAAAGAAAATAATAAATGACTGATATACTAACAAAGTCATCTCCTGCTGATAGGTGCTGAGGGTCCTGCCACAAGATCAAACGCCTGCAGTTTCTAAAATGCTTCCTTTAAAAATGTATCATCTTACCTGAGGTAATTCCATTCTTCCCTCATCCAAGCAGAATAAATTCAACTTCTCCTCCAACCCTACTCCTGTCTATCCTTGCCTGTTTCTTCCTTGCTTCAAAAAACCTTAAAACTGAGCAGGGCATGGTGGCGCACACCTGTAATCCCAAAGGGAGGAGGATCGCAAGTTCAAAGCCAGCTTCAGCAATAAAATAAAACAAGTCTCAATATAAAATTGGCGGGAGGTGGGGGGCTGGAGCTCAGGGGTTATGGCACTTGCCTGGCATGTGCGAGGACGTGGCTTTGAACCCCAGCACCACGTACACAACCAAGTATTGGAGCTATAAAAGCCACATGAAAAACTAAAGAAAATTGATTCTTTCTCTAATTATCCTTTTCTCTCTTTAAAATAAATAAAATAGGCTGAGGATATGGCTCAGTCACTAAGCACCCTTGGTTCAATCTCCAGTACCAAAAAAATAAAAACAAAAAAAACCACCTTAAAGCTTTGACTGTTAGCTGGTATTCAAATCTCCCAGAGAAATGGCTCATATAAAGGCAAGCCTGGAATTCATTAAAACAACTGCCTCATGGTCATCCATAATTCCAAAGTCTTTGTTAGAGCTAGTAAACATGATTAAGATGAAGAGCAGTCTCCTAATATTGCCATTAGATATTTTAGAATATAATGTTATTTGGAACTTTTCTATTTGGGGCCCTGGAGAAGTGCTTGTTTTTAGCCCTAGAATACTAAGTCTCCAATTGTGTAACAAATGTGTTTACTAGACCAAATTCAGACAATTTTTGGTTTCATGGATTGGGTAATAAAGTCTGTACCCATCTATTTCTGGTTGGAATGAGAAATACTATTTGTTATTTAATTCTGGGGTAAATGTCAAAACAAATAGAAATTTCATCATCTTTTTGTTCTGCAGATTCCCCAGGATGGTGGGTGGGTTGTGGGATGTGGGGCGCAGACAATCTCTGTTTAAAGTTATCACTTAACGCTAAGCACATGCTCTCTCCCCCAGGGTATCAACCCAGCCCCCACACAGATAAGATCACATTCATTCTTAAGTAACGACCTTGCATATTAAAAGTCACACTTTAAATGGGTGAACTATATACTATGATAGATGAGTTCTATCTCAATAAAGCTGTCAAATAAAAAGTGTAAAAATATTAATTAAGCAATCAGGCAAAAACTTAAGCCTTATAAATGAAAACAATGAGATTTTTTTCATCCATCAGATGGCAAAAATGTTTTATTTTTTTACTTTGCTGTTTTCAGCCTGATGCTCTGTCCTCACCAGGCTCTGATGCAATGGTCACTCTCATGCTTATTAGCATCAATTAAATTGGCACAAAGTCTCTGGGAGAAATACTGAGGCCATAAAGTATCAAGAACTTAAAGCATTCTTATCCTCTGACAATTTCTTTTCCAGGACTCTAACCTAAAGAAATAGTCAGAAATTTAAAAAAAAAGATAAACTTAAGTGAAGGATTCTCATTCCAACATTGTTATAAATATAAAGAACTGAAAAGAAACTACAGAATTGGTTAAATAATGGCACATCTATGTAACAGAATCAACAGCCAATGCCAAAGAATATACTGTACTATGGGAAAATGCTCATGATACAAGACAAAATTAAAAAATAGTGTAAAAACTATTTGAATAGAATAAACATAATGTCAAAGATATTTAATGTCATGGGAAAATGTTCATGATATAAGATAGTTTAAAAATTGCATAAAAACTTTTAAATATGATCTCAATTTTATGAAACAAAGATGAAAAGGAATACAGCAGAATATTGAGTATTGGCTATGCCAGACTGGTGGACGCATTCGCCATTAACTTTTTCTCCCTCATGCTTTTTGATCTTCCAAAATGTCTGTTGAACAAAATATATCACTTATATAATCAGACAAAATAAACATTTATGCTAATCCTTAAAGCAAATACACAACAAGCAGGATGCATTTCTCACAGGAGCTATATTTGAGTTAATTACTAGTTCTAGCAGCTTCTTTCATACCCACCTCAGAGGCATTTTATCATGTTGCTTGGATACATTATTACCTACTACTTCTTTTCTACTCTCTAGGGAGCATTCCTAACCAGAGCTTTTGGTTATTTAATTCTTTTCTATTTTCAAACTCCTGAACCACCACTTTGGATACATATTTATAAGGTAAGACCAGCCTTTAAATTAAAGATCACAGATGTAGATATATATATAATCTGCCTGGGCTGGCGAAACCAAGAGTCCAAGAGGGGCCAGGCTGCTGTTGCCCAGGTCTGTCCTGCTGTGGCTCTGGACCACAGTCAGCATTCCAAAGATCCACCTGGTTCTTGGTTCCAGCCTTTCCCATTCAAGGTGGCTCTGTTCCCCCATCTGTTGTTCTGTTGTACCTTCACTCTCCCTCCATAGACTTCTCCCTGGCAGCTTAATATCCTACTGTTTTCCTGTCTAAAAAGAACATATATCAGCTACACACTTTCATGATGAAACACCCCACCCCCTTTCACTACCAACCTTCCAAACCACGGAAGCTCCTCCTTCTTCCCAACCTTATGTCTACACCTCAGCCCATTTCCACTTCCGTCTGGTATGTGCCTCAGCATTTGCCTAAATTGCTTTCAAAGATTACCAAAGGCTTCTTAATCATTAAACTCAAAGGCTCTTTAAAAAACTCATATCATAAAATATTTGTCAATCATACCTCAATGAAGCTGCAGAAAAAAATACAAACTAAAAATAAAATCAGCTCCTCACTCTCAAGTCTTTCTCTCCTTGTTATGCAACATCACACACATTTATCTGTTGGCTACATGTGACAGGCCAGGTATGGGTGCGGAGAAACAAGGCGGACACCGTCTCTACCCTGATGGAAGTATTTTACCATCATTTCTCAATGCTCTTTCCTTGGGTCCCTTTCCAAGACTCTACTCTTAGATTCTGTGGCCATAGCTACCTGGCTCTTGGTTCCATCACCTCCCATCACTTCTAGGTGACTTTGTTCCCCCACTCATTAGTCCCTCTGTTACAAGCCTAGACGATTTACCTAAAATTTCTCTTCATACTGAACTAATCAGTAACTATGTCCAGCTGATTCTTCTAACGAGACCGTTTAGTCCTTGCCACTGTCTTAATGACTTTAACAGTCTCTTAATGAATCCTGTCGCTAACATCCAAAAACTTCTCTAATGACTATGGTGTGGCTTAAGATTA
Source organism: Aplodontia rufa (assembly GCA_004027875.1). Classification (NCBI taxonomy): domain Eukaryota; kingdom Metazoa; phylum Chordata; class Mammalia; order Rodentia; family Aplodontiidae; genus Aplodontia; species Aplodontia rufa. The sequence goes on from PVKS010017465.1 coordinate 22,181, forward strand.
AAACACAAAATCTTCCAAGACTTTCACAATTCCAGGGTACCTTTCCAAACTCATCTCTATTGGCTCCCTCTCCTCCCAACCCACACTTCTACCCACCAAGTCTCCAGCTACCCTGGCAACTCCTTTTTCTCTTGCTTGTTCCTGTAACTATTTACCCAGGATCTTACAGGCTGCTTTTCCTTCCAGGTTTGTCTGAACTAGCTCCCACCAGAAGGATCTCTCTACTAATTCATCCTGCCTCTGCTCCACCTGCATCCCTCCATCCCTTTAACCTGTCAGTGGAGTGCACTCCTTGAAATGCACTGTGCCTAGGATAGCCTTCATATAATAAAACTATTAACTAAACAAAGCTATTTTCAAGAACTCTACACTTTTCTGTAGTATGTGCTAAGAAATAGCATTCTGTCCCCCACATCACTAAGTCAGATAATTGGGAAAAAAGCAAGGTAATGATGATCTAAAGTTGGTATTTACCTCTTGCACCCCTAAAAAGGACTCTGTAGTGTTTTTCTAATCGCTTCACCATGTAGTTGGCATTTAATATAGCAATTTCTGTGGCCTGTTTAAGGCCCTTGCCTCCCATCATCTGGAACAAAAAGGGAGAAAAAAAAAAAAAAATCAATGAATAGGTGAACCCAATGGTCAAGATACTAACCAGATAGCCCCAGATAAACCTCACCTAGAAAAGATAGTCTACTATAATTCTGTGGATTAAAAATGAAAGGAAAATCCCAAGGAGGATACATATCAGTCTTCTCTGAGCCTGAAATAATTTTTTATTTTTTCCTGCAAGTACTAATTTTACCTCCCCAACTCCTATACTGTGGATTGAATAAACCTGGGCACTTTATCACTGAGCTACATCCCCAGTCCTTTTTATTTTGAGACATGGTCTTGCTAAGTTGCTGAAGGTCTCACAAAGTTACTAAGGCTGGCCTTTAACTTGCAATCCTCCTGCCTCAGCCTCCTGAGTTGCTGAGACTACAAGTATGTACCACTGCACCCAGCTACATTTTTTATTATAATAACAAAGTCCCTAACAGAGAAAAAATAATGCTGACAACTATGTTATCTAAAGAGAAAAAGTAACTGTTCTTAGGTTACAGGTATTTGGGGGTAGTTTTTGTTCGTTATTTGTTTACTGTGAATTTAAGATATATTGATGGACTGGAACAGTGGCTAGCAATTGGAGCACTTGCCTGGCATGTACCAAGGCCAGGTTCAAAGCCCAGTACCACACACAATTAAGTGTCAGAAAAATGAAAAACTAAAGTTGGTTCTCCTCCTTTCTCACTCTCCCTCTCTTTAAAATATATATAGATAGATGTAGATATAGATAGATAGATATAGATTGATAATTGACAGGAATTGCATGAGATCTTGGTCAGAATCTCCACTGAATCAGTTTTGTATAGTTTGTTTTCCTGTTGTCCACAGAAAAGGCCATTTATGTTTAACAATAGTGTCAGGTTCAATTTTACTCTGTTCTAGTGGTTAATAAGTCCCCGTGATCACATGAGGAAATATCATCTCATCACTAGTAAAGAGCTTAAAATGAAGACTGCTACATTTTCAAAATTCCAAATTTTCATTGACTACTTTCTTCCTCAAGGAAATATATAATGGAGGCTACACACACACACATACAAACTAATGAGAAACCACCAAATAAAACAATAGCAGTATGAAAATCCAAAGTAAGGAGAGGACGTATGTCCCCAGCCTAGTCTAAGAAGGATTCCTAGAGTAAAAGTTAGAACTTCCCGAGAAACTTAAAAACAGGCAGAATTTAGAAAGGCAAAGAGAAAAGGGGAAGCACTCGAGGCAGGTAAGAAGGAAGACAAAAAGCAAAGTGTGGAGAAAGGCACACGCCCATCATCTGGGAGTCACTGTAGGGCAAAGTGGATTGTGACCACAATTTCTAAGGCACATCCCTGGGAAGGATGTGCCCTTGGTTCAGCCAGCCTTTGCCTTTCCATGTACAACTCAGTCACCAAGCAACTTTCTCAAACTGCTGACAGTTCCAGACCAACTCCATATATGCTGAATTTTATTCTCTCTGGGATGGGGCCAAGGTACAGGGCATATGATAGTGAGAACCAGCAGTAAAGACAGCAGGAAGCAGGAGAGGCTCATGGACCTTGAGTTTAGCAGTCCCATGGGAGTGTCCAAGCAGGATTGCAGCAAGGAGGGAAGAGGCTCAAGCTAGAGTCTGGGAGATAAATAACAACAGCCTGAAATAAGAGAAAAGTCAACATCCAAGAACTAGCCTAAACACTACTTTATTTAGTTTTTAAACTGAGACTGTGTCTGGTGTTCCAGGCACATGGCCAAACCAGCCTCAGAATATTTATTTTCTATATGTGGGAAATCATCTCCAACCCAAATATGTCCATTAAAATAACCCAAATTTAAAGAATCCAGGGGTTAAAGGGAAATGGGAATTTGATTTGGTTTGCAAAGAAACAGACCTTTATTCTGATTGTTTTTATTATGACTCTTTGCAAAACAACTTGAGTATCATTTCTAAAAGCAAGTTCTAGTCCCTGAATTGTTCCAGCTTCCAAGAAACTTTTCATTAAGAATCATAAGTGCCACACTGTTCGTAAATAACAGTTGCCCTACAGAGTCATCTGGCGTGACCTGCTTAGCTGAGTTCGGGGTATTGTTCTACCAGCAGCCATCCTTCCTTTAATGAGGGCCACTGGTTTGGGGAAGCTGCTCTAATTAGCAGCTCACACAGCATTCCTATCCACAGGCTTGACAGTCCAGGAGGCGGGCAGGCCGGTTTGAACACAAGCTGTATAAAATAAACCCTGGCCCCAGTGTTTTTGGAGAAAGACAAAGGAAGGAAGCTGGTCTCTAACAAAGTCTAATTACCCCTGAGAACACAGCTCCACAAGCCCTAAAGGGCAAAGAACTTTTAGAAGCCATTACATAAACAAATTTCCACCACTTTTCATCTTATCCTCTAGGTCACCAAGAAATATAAAAAGTCACTGAGATGTGTTCCTAAAATTTATCCCAGGATTTCAACAAAGTGTAATAATTAGTACGTGCACTTGCAAAAGGCTTTCTGAATCTTACCGGAAACCAAATGACGCAGCCAGAACATCCATATGACTCATGGAACTTAATTGTGTCTGGAAAAATATATCTGGTTTGTCAGTTTCTCTGATGTTAAACCCACTATGAGAACCCAAAGGAAATAGCGTAATGAAGAAGAGATGAAATGAACTTCAGCAGATCTCTTTAGGAAGGTTTCTCCCACCCAAGCATCAGCCATGTTCACTGAACCACATCTCACATCATGAATTTCTTCATTTTAAACCCAAGAGGAAGTGTGCAGCCTCCGGTTCCCCACCCACACATGTTCTCAAATCTCACCTTGATATAAGCCCAGGAAATGGGCAGGATGGAACTGGAGCCCCACGGGGCCGCACTGACGGTCCCCACGGGCCAGGCATCCTCATTTGGCTTTACTTCAATGATGGGATGAGCAGGCAGAAAGGGGGCAAGGTGCTTCTTCCTGTATTTTTTAAAGAACACATTCAGAAGATGTAGAAAGATACAGTTGAACCAAACAGGCAAGTTCTTGACCCTCCCAGGAAACCCTGTTCTTGGTGGAGGAACTTTTACAGTGGAAGGAACCTGATACCTCCTAAGAGGGTGATAGGAAGGAAGAAACTCTTCCTTGGTTCCTTCCTTTCTCCTCCACCAGCCATCAGAGTCCCAGCAGCTAATTCAGCAATTGTGGTGGAGGATTTATCAGGGGTAGCATGCAGAGCCATGGGCTCAAGGTGTGGGAACACCCCAACCCCAGCCCCACAAGCATCCCTTGCAGCCCCTCACTCCTCCTCACACAAGGTACCCATGGGGCATAGAAAAGTGCTGAGAAGGAGATGCGCCAGGAGCTGCACTTTGTGGGTCAGTACATGAAGCCCCTGAACAGCCAGGGCACTGGGGATCACCTGCTTACTATAAATAACGCCAACCAAAGAAAAAGCAAGAGGGCCAGGATCCCAGCAATCCTGAAAACCAGATCCTCTAGCATAAAGCCTGAAGCAGCTCTGGAAAGGGCTGCTGTTGCCATAGAGTAAAAGCTAACAAAGAGTCCTTCGGTCTTACTGGGACTTCATCCAGCTGTTTCTAGCAATGTTTGCTTTCTCCTTATCTCAGATGTAACAAGAATTCAGATTGTAAATTGTTCAGTGCCTTTCCTCCCATTCACGTTCACTATAACCATCAGTTGATCAGAGGAAAAAGAGAGAGAAAGGTGAAACAAAAACATTGAAGTCTAGATTTAAGTCTGAAAGACGCTTCCAGTTCTAACTTCCTAATATCAAGTAAAGTTCCCTGTCCCTTCCTCTGTTAATAAACCTGCTCTGTCTATGCACAACTGGGAACTCGGTGAGGCCAAATGCTGGTTACCAGTACCTAATTATGCTCTTCTTTGGACATACCTTAAATGTACTCCCTTCACTGCCCCTCACCCAGCCCCTGCAAGCAAAGGTATCCTCAGCACTTGAAGACCCCAATGGGAAAAATAGTGAGTTTGGGACCAGTCTGTCTCCACAGCCAGTCTGTGGCCCAGAACTCACACTCCGATGGGCCCCATGCCAGGGCCACCTCCTCCATGGGGAATGCAGAAGGTCTTATGAAGATTTAGGTGTGAGACGTCAGACCCAAAGTCTCCAGGACGACAGATTCCCACCTACCACAAAGGGAAAGAGACAAAGGTAAATACCAAGAGCTTGGCAGGGCCCTCTGCAGTAAAGGCCATGACCTTTTGGTGCTGCCTGCCCACCTGAGGAAAGGCAGGCAGAGCGAGCCACATCCATGATGTTCACAGAAACGTCCTTCAGACTGGCCCAGTTCTGCAATTGCAATCTGGCATCCCACAGGCAGAGTAGCTGTGGTTTCTATGGAAACAGCAACTGACCATCTAGCTCAACTGAGATTGAAAACTACAGATTGGATGCACAATATATTTCTAATTATCTGCTCCAAGAAAAGACGGGACCTCCTTGATATTAACATAGGCTAATTGTCTACCAGCAGTTCTCCCTCGCCTGCATGTTTAGATTCTTGGTACCATGAACATTAGCAAATGCCCTTTGGGGCATACGGATGTAACGGCCTAGAGGGCCACCGAAGAGGCTGCTGAACTGAGGGAGAGGGAGTGCACCAGCAGTTCTCCTAGATGATCCAGAAAGTAGCCTCAACATCCCACTGGCATTCCTGCCCCCTTGGCATTAGGGCTGTTTGACTATGGACAAAGAGAATTTGCTTTATGCTACTAAAGCAGAAGAGAATTCCTGCACTATACCTACGAAAGGAATCAGAGAACGAACCACAGGAGGGAGGGAGGGGCACACCACGTCAGCAGAGTCTCAGGAGAGTGTGACCTCCTCTCTTCAGTGGCTCCTGACAGCCTGTACTAGAAGGTTCACATTATGTGCCCCTCAAGTCCCCCAAGTAGTCAGGACTGAACCCTGGGGCTGCTGTGTTACAGCTGACAAGCCAAAACCTGCTCATGCGGAGATCACCATCTACCAGTTGCCACAATGTGGGTCTAAATTCCTTAGCCAGGGAATTGGGAGGCCTTGGCTGATCCAGCTGATAGTCAGGAAATTCAGCTCACCCCTGCTTCTTTCAGTCATTTCACCACCTCCCCAGTGACCCCCGTCTGCTAGCATTTATAATCCCAGTGAAATGAGGGTGCTCAGTTGGAAGCTGGCAACAAAGTCAGCCTCAGTTCCAAATTTAGAGTCATTTGTTTTTGCTGTACTAGGGATTGCACCAGGGGCACTTTACCACTGTGCTAGATCTCCAGCCCTTTTCATTTCTCAATTTGAGCTAGGATCTTAATAAGTTGCCAGGCTGGCCTCAATCTGTGATTTTGCTGCCTGAGCCTCCCAAGTCACTAGGATTATACGTGTGTGCCACTGCACCTGGCTTAGTGTCATATTTTAAGAAATCGCTCAGAAAAAAAAGGAAAAATTTTAAAAATTTGTTTATCCATTTTTGAGTGGGAACTAAGGGAGCCCCTCACAGGGTCCTCACCTGAGCATTCATATTTGCCCCATCGAGATAGACCTGCCCTCCGTGTTGGTGGATCAGAGCACACACATCACTGATGTTCTCTTCAAACACCCCGTTGGTGGATGGGTACGTGATCATGATGGCAGCCAGGTTCTCTTTGTGTTTATCCACCTGTGGGGAAGAAGGTGGCAGAGGGAGACAAAGGGAGAAACCGTTTCATTCTTGGCCAAATCCTTTTCAAAGGATTAATGAAAGATGAAGTCTTAGTCTTTGCATTCTTGGCGTTGTATCGTAATATGACGACAGTAATAAAAGATGCACAGCCATTATTCCCCTCATGAATCTTCCAAAGAAACAGCAAGATACATTCAGGCTAGGGTTTTATCTATAGGCAAGACCTAAAAGACTGTTTAGACCGAATGCAGTGGCACAAGCCCATTATTCTAGAGCCTCAGGATGCTGAGGCTGGAGGTTTGAAGCCTCTCAGCAACTTATCAAGACCCTGTCTCAGGATAAAAGAGAGAGGGGTTCAGGGGTGTACACCTATAAACCTAGTGACTTGGGAGGCTGAGGCAGGAGGATTATGAATTCAAAGCCAGTCTCAGCAACTTAGTGAGGCCCTAAGCAATTTTTCGAGACTGTCTCAAAATAAAATCCAAAAAGGGATGGGAATGTGGCTGGAGGCTGAGTGCTCCTGGGTTCAATCATCGGTACCAAAAAAAATAAAGAGCTGGGATGTAAATCAGTGATAGACCACTTGCCTAGCATGCATGGGCCCTTTTAATCTCCAGCACTGATGGCAGAGTGCTATTCAGAAGGTTTTTGGATATTTTGGGTCCAACTCTTTGGTTCATCTCAATAATTATTTTAGACTTTTTCCTTCTGGACATATCTATTCTCATAGTTAATCCCTTCATCTCATCATTCCCGTCCCTACCCCCTTTCCCTCACATTCTCTTGAAATTAAAATTCCCAAAAGCAGCATTACTGATTGGATAAAATTTTCCTTTTTGCAGAAGGCAAATGTATATAAAAGACTAGCTGCTGGTTTTGTCAGGTTTCTTGCTTTGCAGATGGTTTTTCTAGACAGCAAGTCAGAGCAAGAGTATGTAGAAACGGGAGGAAAATAAAGTCAGATCCTACATTGGAGAGATCTGATCATTACAACTACTGGCCCAGAATATTTGTTGGAAACATTCTATCTGGTGGTGAAAGGGTATGGGTGGATGGAAGAGATGAGCAGTGCTGTGTATTTTCAGCTTCTCTTTAAAATACAGTTGCATGGAGGTTTCCAGTCTTGATGCCTAATAAGCCTGACAAAATCACATTGCTATTCCACTGATTTCCTTCCCTCTTAAGATGCAGCCTCCAGTCCACTGGTGGAAAGCAGATATGGTTGCTAAGCAACCTCTTCCTGGAGGTTGGGAGGTTGGGAGTGGGGGTTGGTGTTGGAGGAAGCCGGGTGGAATGATGCCTGGAATTCAGCACAGTATGGCTGGTACAATTGCAACCATTTGCAAAATCTACTTTTGTGTTTTAGTTCCCAGCACAAAGACTGTGTGGAACTATGACTGACAGTTTGATTATTAATGGGGGAGGAGGATGAAGGAGAGAGAAGCTTGGTCATACGAGGCAGGCAGCTCCTGCAAGAGGTACTCTTACTACCATGAATGCCTTACAAGGCATGATTAGTTTAAAGGACCTTCTCCAGTTGGTGAAGGGCAGGGTAAAGAAGACATGGTTTTATTTGGGACCAAAAACATGACTGTTGTTTTTTCTTTTTCTTTTTTCTCATAGAGACTGCTAAGTTTCTGATTTTATACCATTTTCTCCCAGACCCATTCAGAGGAAGAATTATAGTTCTTAGTTCATTAGAATGCAAGAGAAAATAATGTTTATACAGTCCATATGATCCCTGCTCCCCATCTCTTCTTCCGAACCCAAACCTGTCCCATCTGTTGAGGGGAACATTGAGTACCATGGCTTTGAGGTGAGCAGCATCAATATTCCCATATTTATCCACCTCCACTGGCTGAATTGTCATGCCTGCCATGTGGGCACTTGCTGGGTTGGTCCCATGTGCTGATTTCGGAATGAGGCAAACCTTAGGAATGAAAAGGAAACAAGGAAAGAGGGAAAAAAAAATCACAGGCTATTAATACTGACAGGAAAGTCCCACAACATGCTTGTAGTACAAATTAAAAAGGCACCATATGCTTTTATTTAAGCTGAACTTGAATGCCTTAAAATCTGCTGCAATTGAATTTTTACCGTTATTACAAAAACAACGTTTAAAAGGAGTTTCCCTTTGAATCCTCAAATATTATACCCTAAAGATGTTTAGAATGTCTTCTCTCATTCCAGTCCCTAAAAATAAGCCATTCTGACCTTGCCTCAGTTATAACATACAGAAAGCACCTGAAATTGGAAGTTAAACTCTAGGATTCTAATGTCCACAGCTTCAGTGCATCTCTTGGCTCATCCAGGACAAATGATAATGACAGACACAACCCAGGGTCTCCCAGTGCTAACATACCAATTATGTCAACATTTCCTGGATGCTTTCTCTACAACAAATTGTTAGCTATCATGAGAATCATAAACTAAGCATGAAAAACAATCAATGCCTGCCCTGTGCTCACGTGACTTGCCCGCTGACAACACTGGTGTGTATAGCACCTCTGAAGTCCAAAGGTTCAACAGGAAATTGAAAATATGGGGTGCAGCTCCAAGTGGAAGAAATCAAGGGAAACTTCCTCCAGAAGGAACCAGTCCTGCCCATGCCTTGACTTTAAGCTCAGTGAAACCAATTTCAGACTTCTGTCCTCTGTAACTAAGAAAATAAATGTGTGCTATCTTAAACCATGATATGGTAATTTGTTAGAGCAGCCATCTTAACTCGCGAGAGCTACGAAGTTACAGCTTAAACACGTGCTGGACTTGGGTTGGTTGGTGGGTTGGTTGGTTCTGCAGTGCTGGGGATTGAACAGAGGTCCTCACACATGCTAGACCAGTGCTCTACCACTGAGCGCCACTCCCAGCCCAGTCTTGGATCTTTATGGAAGGTGGACAGGAGGTTCAATATGACAATTCACAGATTCAGATCATCTTTGTTTCCTCCAAGCCATCATACAAATACAGGCAAGCACACATGCTCTTACAGATGTAAAACTGTACCACAGAAGTATATCACAACATTTTCCTCAACAGAAAGCAACAAAGAAAAGCAATGATTATCCTAATCCTTTTTTTTTTTTTTTTAATCCCAGAACTAAGATTGCAACCTCTCTGAAGAGGAATGGATGGACGTTATAAAAATGGGCTTATGAAAGGAAAACTTAGCTTCCAGCCATTTCCTCACAAAACAGCCAAGTAGTCTATTTCAGGGGGAAAAAATACATATATACATACACACAAAGAGAACTTCAAGGGGTTGGAGAGGTTGCTCAGTGGTAGCCCACTTGCCTGGCATACACGAGGTCCCAGATTTGATCCCCAGTAACACATACACAAATAAAGAAGGGGAAAACAAAAAACAAATGAAAAAATTCCCTTTAACCAAAGGGAAAATGGAATTACTTTGTCACTCTACCGCTGATGGTAGGGTTATGCCCTTTTGAATGGCTGTTGGCCACAAATCATTTTTCGTGTTTAAATGCTTCCCTTTTGTAGTTAATTTTTCCCCCTTAATTTCTTGGACCAAAGCTGAAGTCACTGTTATCTCTCATGAGGCAGCTTTATTCTACAAGAGAATCATTGAGTAAGAGGATCCCTGCAGGGAAGAACACTGATAAAGGAAGGGAAACGGGATCACAAATGAATATAACATTCACAAAAGGCCAAAATGAAGAATTCACACCAAGGAAGTTCTGCGAAAACAAAGGCATTCCAGCTGAAAATACCAGCCACCCTACAGGCTGAAGGATCTCCAAGTCCTGACCTGCTTCGACAAAAGGGACTCTGCAGGTACGATTAAGTTCAGGAAGGACATTGAGATGGGAATGGATTTTGGGTTGGGTCGCACATGCATTCACAAGTGTCTACATCGCAGGGAGGCAGAAGGAGATAGGACAGAGGAAGATGTGATGACTGAAGCAAGAAGCTGGAGCAACGGCAGGAAAGGGACCTGAGCCCAGGGATGCAGGTGGCCTCCAGAAATTAGGAAAGGCAAGGAAACAGATCCACCCCACTCTACCCGAAGGGACTGGTCCTGCCAATGCCCTGACAGTAAGCCCGGTGACTCCAATTTCAGACAGTCTGGCCTCTAAAACTAAGAGGAAAAGAAAAGTGTGCCACAATAATTTGTTAAAGCAGCCATAAGAAACCAATGCACACGCCAGTGTAAAGAAAGGGAAGAGAAGATTTGGCAGCGGTTTTGTGCTGTTAGGTGCTTACTGTTTTCAGTGTGATTTGAAGGAGGTTTATGACCATGGTAATTTTTCCTCACTTGAAAAATCAGTGTTTTAAGGTGCCTGGAAGCAACAGGACCCAGACTTAATGTTTCGGTTTATCCAAAGTAAATCCAGCTTCTGGTACATTTGTGCCCATTTCAGGGGCAAGCCACTACTTAGGCTGAGGCAGCTGGGAAGAGAAACATACTCTTATGTACATGTTTTGAGGGGCACGTATTTTCCCTTCTTAGAGGCAATTCAGTGTCCAATTAGCAAACAATATGTACCTAGAAAATTGAAATATTAATTATAAAGTGCTTGGGACAGTGCCCAACACATGGTAATTGCTGCATGTTTGCTAGATAAATTCGTATTTTCCCAAATTAAGCTGGTGAATCAAGAACATAGGCATTCCGTTTCTGAAACCTCTGAAATTTAACCCAAGAGCAAATGTGAAAATAACTTCAGAGAGCAGAAAGAACCATCGGGAACCCAGGTGGTTCGATAGCACATGATTTCCCCACACTCCCTTTCAAAACAGAAGGATCTATTTTACTGGAGTCCATTAGAGCCTATTGTGTAGCAGCAGCTGCCTCAGACACCACTGATGTGAAAAAACTTTCCCTGATTACTTGAATAATAAGTCATTTTCTTTTACTTGAAAAAAAAAAAAAAGTCGGCTCTAATTAAAATGTTGGGTCCTGAAGGAAGGCAGTATGTCCAGGCTCATGAGTTTTATACACCTACAGGCTCAGTAACTGGGTAGTGCTTCCTGCTTCTCTTCTCTTCCCATCCCTGAAATGCAGAATCCAGCTCCTTTCGATCCTTCAGATCACAGTGGCCACTGACAGCAGTGTGGACAACGATGCCAAGAGAAACATCACACACAGGGGACGGGGAGGAAAAGGAGAACTGGAGAGCACAGACAGGGAACAGGAGCCGGAAAGAATCACTGAGCCACAGAAAGACACCGCCCAGGCCAAATCAGAAGGTCCCATTCTCCATGACCCTCTGGCTTGCTCCCCAACTCCTGCACCTTCACAGCTACTTCCTGGTGTCAGACTGGAGACCTGGGAATATCTCAAAGGCTGCTGGGGAACATCAGAGCAGAAAGAACCTGGATTCTAGCCCTCCACAAACACTGCCAACATGGATCTCACTGGCCTGTAAGGTAATGGGAAGCAATGTGGATGATCTCAGGGGACTAACTGCTCCCTTTCCAGGGTCCCCAGGATCCCCAGCACCTTATAGAGAAAGAAGCTAATGACCAGGAGCTTCAAAGGCTACCTCAGTGCTAGGGAACCATGAAGGAAAAACAGGAAAGGGGCGTCTGGCAACAACTAGAGGTCCAAAGTTTCCTTTCTGATTCTATAAAAGTGCTGAGCCTCTGAAGCACTTATAAGTCTAAACTAACCCTTCCTTAAAAAGTTATGAATTTAAAACCATGAGAAAACCCAGGTGAACAAATCTAAGGTGGAAGGTCAGGGTCTACATCTGCCAGTCTACCCCTGGTCCCCTCTCTGGATGGCATGTACTCCCTGCACGTGGCCAGGAGTCAACAGTTTATTGAAATCATGAATGGCTTGTTTTTCAAAGCTCTTTAAAAATCAATTATATCCTCCAACTGGGACAAAGGCCTGGGAAGACACACCTGTGAAATCTGGATGGATGGATGGATGAATAAGGGAAGGAGAGATAAAAGTCTTCCTTCTTTTGCCTTTTTGAAGGGGAAATGAAACCGTTTAAAAAATTTTTTGCACAAGCCAGGCAACTGGTCAAAAATAATCTTCCAATTTTAATAAAAGCAGGAATGGCCTAAGATTGGGCCATAACCCACTCCACACCACCCTGCACCTTTTTCTCAAACTTTCCTGGGACAGGTGGGGTTTTGCCCTGCTCCTGACCCCTACCCATTGCTCTAAGAAAACCAATTCCACAGCTTAGCAGAAAACCTAGCATACCACTGGCCACAGAAACAAAGGAACCAGGAACACAATGACCTTCAGCTATAACTTGAGGCCTACATTAGATCAAAAGGCACAGCCCCTGAGTATTAGTGATGCCTATTAACACCTGCTGGTCCCCACAAGAGGCAGTATGGATCCTGGAGACTCGACCCAAAGCAAACAATGAAGCAGAAACATGAACCCAGCTCCATGTCTCTTTGTGTTACTTAGAGCTGAGAATCATCCAGTAGGGAATTTGTTTCTTCAATAAATGTTTTTTGACCATATACATATGAAGAGAACTATGCTTAGGCCCAGTAAGGATTACAGAAGAATTAAAGTGTGGTCTCTGCACTTTGTCTAGGCCCCAGGCCAGGACAGAGCCACGAGAGGAGGCCTGCAATGGAAACATTCCTGCTCGCTTCCTCCCTCTGCTCCCTAGAGAGGGCAGCTCTGCAGCCACAGGCTGACTTTCCCATTCCAGGTTTAAGCAAAAACCTTTCATCTCTGAATGTTTGCCCTCAGTATGGCCTCGGAGGCAAGGATCATATGATTCGCTCTCAGAAATTTGCTTCTTGGTTTCTCCATTTCCTCCCACAGAACAAAAGAGACCCTAAGAGCTGAGCCCACTGCCACCCCATGGTGAGGAAGCACCACCTGTCCACCCTCACCGTTCTGTGCCTCTCTCCTTTCCGGTCCAAGTATGCTCGGATAGTGGCCAGTCCAGCATACTCCCCCTGGGCTCCGCTGCAAAGACAAGAAGAGAAGGATCAGGGCTTTGGTCTTTTGGCTTTCATCGACTTATTCAATATTTATTGGGTGCCAGCCACACATTCACCAGTGTGTGCGGCTTTGCTACTTTCCCGGACACCATAGATCTCTATATGAGCCAAAAGGTATTCGGTCTGTGAGCTAAAGGTCACCCACTCCTACCCAAAGGTGGACCTTTCAGCTTAGGACTTTACACTGAAAAAAAACAAAAGAACACTTTTATTGCGGAACAATTCAGAAGTAAGCCAAAATAAACTGAAAAAGTAAGGAACCATCATGGGGTCTGTTGTGAGTTGTGTGTTCATGGAGTGTGCTGTGCGTTCGTGGTGTGCTCTGAATTCGTGGTGTGTTGTGTGTTGTGCATTCATGGTGATTGTGTTCTGCGTCCGTGGTGTGTTGTGCTTTCGTGGTACATTGTGCGTTCGTGGTGTGTTGTGCATTCGTAGTGTGGTGTGCATTGTGTTTGTGGTGTGTTGTGGGTTGTGCGTTCGTGGTGTGTTCTGCATTCATGGTGTATGTGTTATGGGTTGTGCATTCGTGGTGTGTTGTGTGGCGTGTGTGTTGTGGGTGTTCTTTATCGTGTGTGTTCTGTGTTCTTTTTTGTGTGTGTTGCGCATTCGTTATGTTGTGTTCTTTATGTGTTGTGTTCTTTCTGCGTTGTTCTTTGTGCACTGTGTGTGTTCTTTGTGCCTTGTCTATTGTCTGTGTGTTGTGTTGTGTATTGTGTTCTTTGCATGTTGTGTTTTGTGCGTTGTGCTCTTTGTGCGTTGTGTTCTTTCTGTGTTGTGTTGCATTCTTTGTTGTGCTTTGTGTGTTGTGTTGTGCGTTCATGGTGTTTTGTGTGTTCGTGGTGCATCGTGCGTTTGTGGTGTTGGTTGTACATTCATGGTGTGTTTTGTCAGTTGTGCGTTCGTGGCATGTGTTTTTTGGTGTATTCTTTGCTGTGTTGTGTGTTCGTAGTGTGTTCTGTTGTGCGCTCGTTGCGTGTGTGTTCTTTGTGTTCTGTGTTCTTACTGTGTTGTGTTCATTGTGTTATGGGTTGTGCGTTTGTGGTATGTTGTGTTCTTTGTTGTATTGTTTGTTGGGTTCGTTGTGCTGTGTTCGTTTCTTGTTCTTTGGTGTGTTGTGTTCTTTCTGCATTATGTTTTGTGTTCTTTGTGTTGTGCGTTGTATTTGTTGTGTGTTGTGTTGTGCATTCTGTGTGTTGTGTTCTTTGTGCGTCATGCATTCGTGGTGTTGTGTGGTGCACGTTCTGCGTTCATTGTGTTGTGTGCTTTGTTGTGTGCTGTGTTGTGTGTTCTGTGTGCTTTTCTATGTGTTCATTGTGTTGTGCGTTGTGTGTGCTTTGTTGTGTGTTGTGTTCGTTGTGTGTGCGTTGTGTGGTGTGTTCTTTGTGCATTGCGTGGTGTGTTGAGCGTTGTGTGTTCTTTGCCTTGTGTTCATGCGTTGCAAGTGTTCTTTGTGCATTGTGCACTATGTGTATTGTGTTCTTTGTGTAGTGTTCTTTGTGTGTTATTTGTGTTGTGTGTTCTTTGTGCTGTGTTCTTTGCGTGTTGTGTGCACTGTGTTCTTTGTGTTATTTGTGTTCTGTGTTTGTGTTATGAGTTCTTTGTGTTGTTCTTTGTGCGTGTTGTGTTCTTTGTGTTGTGTGCTGTTAGTGCTTTGTTGTGTTTTTGTTGTGTGTGGTGTTTTTGTATGTTGTGTTCTCTGTGTGTTGTTTGTACGTTGTGTGCGCTTTTGTGCATTGTGGTCTTTGTGCGTTGTTCTTTGTGTTATGTGCGTTGTTCTTTGTGCATTGTGTTGTTTGTTGTGCTTTGTGTGTTGTGTTCTTTGCATTGTTGTTCTTTTGCATTGTGTTCTTTGTGTTGTGTTCTTTGTGTGTTGTGTTGTGCTTTTTGGGTTGTGTTCTTTGTGCGTTGTGTTGTGTGCGTTGTGTTGTGTTGTGTGCATTGTGTTGTGTGTTGTTTTGTGCGTTGTGTTGTGCGTTCGTGATGTGCATTTGTGGCGTTGGTTGTGCGTTCATGGTGTTTTGTGGGTTTTGCGTTCGTGGCATGTGTGTGGTGTTGGTTGTGCGTTCATGGTAGTTTGTGGGTTTTGCGTTCATGGCATGTGTTTTGATGTGTGTGTTCTTTGCTGTGTGTTCTGTGTTCGTAGGGTGTGTTGTGTTCTTTGTTGTGTTCTGTGTTCATTGTGTTGTGTTCGTTGTGGGTTGTGCATTTCTGGTGTGTTGTGTGCTTTCTTGTGTTGTGTGTTCTTTGTGTTGTGTTGGGTTCGTTTTGTGTTGTGTTCGTTGTCTATTCTTTGGTGCGTTGTGTTCTTTGCATTGTGTTGTGTATTCCTTGTGTTGTGTGTTGTTCTTTGTGTGTTGTTTCTGTTTGTGTTGTGTGTGCTTTGTGCGTTGTGCATTCATGGTGCATTGTGTGGTGTGCATTCTGCGTTCGTTGTGTGTTGTGGGCTTTGTTGTGCGTTGTTTGTGTTCCGTGTGCTTTGTTGTGCATGTTGTGTGTTGTGTATTCGTTGTGTGTGCTTTCTTGTGTGTTGTGTATTGATGCATTGTGTGGTGAGTTCTTTTGCGTTGTGTATTCTCTGTGCATTGTGTTCCTCATGCATTTTGCGTTCTTTGTGCGTTGTATGTGTTGTTCTTTATGCGTTGTTTGCACATTGTGTTGTGTTCTTTGTACGTTGTGTTGTGGGTTCTGTTGTATTCATTGTGCGTTGTGTTGTGTTCTTTGTGCATTGCTGTTCTTTTGCATTATGTTGTTCTTTGTGCATTGTGTGTTGTGTTCTTTGTGCATTATGTTGTGTGCATCGTTGTGTTGTGCGTTATGTTCTGCGTTTGTGATGTGTTGTGCGTTCATGGAGCGTTGTGTGTTTGTGCTGTTGGTTGTGCGTTCATGGTGTGTTTTGTGGGTTGTGCGTTCGTGGCATGTGTGTTTTGGTGTGTTCTTTGCTGTGTGTGTTGTTGTGTGTGTTGTGTCTGTTCTGTGTTCGTTGTGTGTTGAGTTCATTGTGTTGTGTTGTGGGTTGTGCTTTGTGGTATGTTGTGTGCTTTGTTGTGTGTGCTTTGTTGTGTTGCATTTGTTGGATGCGTTGTGTTCGTTGTGTGTTCTTTGTGCATTGTGTATTTTGTGTTCTTTGCGTTGAGTGTGTTCCTTGTGTTGTGTTTCTGTTGTGTTCTTTCTGCACTGTGTTCTTTACGCATTATTTGATTGTGTTGTGTGTGCTTTGTGCGTTAGGTGTTGTGTTCTCTGTTGTGCGTTCATAGTGTGTTGTGCGTTCGTGGTGGTGTGGGGTGTGCATTCTGTTTGTATGTGTTGTGTGCTTTGTTGTGCGTTGCGTGTTGTGTTCTGTGTGCTTTGTGTTGTTCATTGTGTGTGGTGTGTTCGTGCATTGTGTGGTGTTTTTTGTGCATTGTTTTTTGGGCGTTGTGTTCTTTGTGCTTTGAGTTCTTCATGCATTGTGTGTGTTCTTTGTGCGCTGTATGGGTTTTCTTTGTGTGTTGTGTGCTGTGTTCTTTGTGCACTGTGTTGTTTCCTTTGTGTGTTGTGTGCACTGTTCTCTGTGTTGTGCTGTGTGTTGTTTGTGTTGTGGTTTCTTTGTGTTCTGTTCTTTGTGCGTTGTGTTGTTCGTGCATTGTATGTGTTGTTCTTTATGCGTTGTTCTTTGTGCATTGTGTGTTATGTTCTTTGTGCGTTGTGTGCATTGCGTTCTTTGTGTGTTGTGTTCTTTGTGGGTTCTGTTGTGTCCTTCGTGCATTGCTGTTCTTTTGTGTTGTGTTGTTCTTTTGCATTGTGTTGTTCTTTGTGCATTGTGTTGTGTTGTGTGCATTCTGTTGCGTGTTGTGTTGTGCATTGTGTTGTGCATTCGTGATGTGTTGTGCATTTGTGGTGCGTTGTGCGTTTGTGCTGTTGGTTGTGCGTTCATGGTGTTTTGTGGGTTGTGCGTTAGTGTCGTGTGTTTCGGTATGTGTCCTTTGCTGTGTGTTGTGTGTTTGTAGTGTGTTGTGTTGTCTTTGTTATGTTCTGTGTTCAGTGTGTTGTGTTTGTTGTGTTGTGGGTTGTGCATTTGTGGTATGTTGTGTGCTTTGTTGTGTTGTGTTGCATGTTTGTTGGGTTCATTTGTGTTGTGTTCGTTGTGTGTTCTTTGTGCATGTGTATTTTGTGTTCTTTGCGTTGTGGGTTGTGTGTTCCTTGTGTGTTGTTTTACACGTTGTGTTGTTCTTTATGCATTGTGTTGTATGCTTTGTGCGTTGGGTGTTGTATTCTCTGCGTTGTGCATTCATGGTGCGTTGTGCATTCGTGGTGTGTGGTGTGCATTCTGCGTTGTGTGTGTTGTGTGCTTTGTTGTGCGTTGTGTTCGTTGTGTGTTCGGTGTGCTTTGTTGTGCGTTGTGTTCTTTGTGCGTTGTCTGTGTTCTTTGTGCATTGTGTTCGTGCATTGTATGTGTTGTTCTTTGTGCATTGTTTTCTTTGTGCGTTGTGTGAACTGTTCTTTGTATGTTGTGCTATGTTTTGTGTTCTGTTCTTTGTACGTTGTGTTCTTTGTACGTTGTGTGTATGGTGTTGAGTTGTTTGTGTTGTTTGTGCGTTGTGTTCGTTGTGTGTTCTGTGGTGAGTTCATGGTGTGTTTTGTGTTTGGTGTGCGTTGTGTTCATGTGTTGTGGGTTGTGCGTGGTATGTTGTGGGATGTGCATTCATGGTGTGTTGTGTGGGTTGTGCGTTCGTGGTGTGTTGTGGTATGTTGTGTTCTTTACTGTGCCTTGTTTGTTGTGTTCTTTCTGCATTGTGTTGTTCTTTGTGCATTGTGTTCTTTGTGCGTGGTGTGTTGTTCTGTATGCATTGTTTTGTTCTTTGCGCATTGTATGCTGTGTAATTTGTGCGTTATGTTCTTTATGCACTGTTTTTTGTGCATTGTGTTGTGTTCATTGTGCGTTGTGTTGTGCGTTCGTGGTGTGTTGTGTGGTGTGCATTGTGCGTTTGTGGTGTTGTGTAGGTTGTGCATTCCGTGACATGTTTTGGTGCGTGTTCTTTGTTGTGTGTGTTGTTTGTTGTGTGTTGTGTGAGTTCGTGGAGCATTGTAAGATCATGGTGTGTTGTGTGGTGTGTGTCCATGGTTGGTTGTGTGTTTGAGGTTTGTTGTGTGGATTGTGCATTCGTGACATATGTTATGTGTTGTGTGATGTGTTGTGTTCATTGTGTTGTGTGCTCATTGGGTGTGTTGTGTTGTATGTTCTTTCTTGTGAGTTGTGTGGTGAGTTGTGGGTTGTGAGTTCGTTGTGCTGGGTGTTATTCATTGTGTTGTGTTCTGGTGTGTTCGTTGTGTTGTGCGTTCGTTCTGTTGTTTGTTGTGTTCTTTCTGTAGTGTGTTCTTTGTGAGGTGTGTTGTGTATTTGTGCATTGTGTGTTGCGTTCTTTGTGCGTTGGGTGTATTGTTCTTTGTGCATTGTGTGCATTGCGCATTGTGTTATTTGTGCTGTTTGTGTGCTGTGTTCATGTTGGGTTGCGTGTTCTTTGCGTTGTGTTCTTTCTGCGTTGTGTGTTGTGTTCTTTGTGCATTGTCTTCTTTGTTGTATGTGTGTTGTGCTCTTTGTGTTCTGTTTTGTGCGTTGTGTTGCATTCTTTGTATTGTGCATTGCAGGGGGTTGCGTTGTGCATGTTGTGTTGTGCATTCTTTGTTGTGTGTTCATTGTGTGAGTTGTGTTGTGTTGGTGTTGTGCGTTTGCGGCGTGTTGTGGGTTGTACGTTCACGGCATGTGTTGTCTATTCTTGTGTGCTTGTGTGTTGTTTTGTTGTTTGTTGTGTTGTGTGTTCGTTGTGTTGTGTTGTGTGGTTTATGGTGTTTATGCATTTGCGTGTTTTCTCTAAGGATTGTGCGTTGTGCGGTGTTCTTTGTGCATTGTGTTCTTTGTGTGTTGTGTGCATTCTGTTGTGTTGTGTGTTGTATGTGTTGTGCATTGTATGTTGTGCTCTTTATGTGTTGTGTTGTGCGTGGTGTGCGTTCATGGTGTGTGTTGTGCGTTCATGGTGCATTCTGCGTTCGTGGTGTGTTGTGTGGTAAGCGTTATGCGTTCATGGTGTGTTCTGGTGTGTGTTGTTTTCTGGGTTTTCGTGATGTGTAGTGGGTTATGCATTCGAGGAGTGTGTGCTGTGGTGTGTTGTGTGTTAAAATGTGAATTGTGTGTTGTGTTGCATTCTTTGTTGTGCGAGTTAGTGGTGTTGTGTGCTTTGTTGTGTGTTGTGTTGTGTTCATCGTGTTGTGTGTTCTTTGTGCGTTGTGCACTGTGTTCTTTGTGTGTTGATTGTGTGCATTGTGTTGTGTTCTTTGTGCATTGTGTACTGTGTTCTTTGTGCTGTGTGCTGTGTACAAAGAACACAAACATACACACAAAGAACACAACATGCAACAAACACACAGAACACAGCACAAACGCAAAACAAACAACACAAACACAAAGAACGTACAAACAACGTACAAACGCCCAAATAACACAACATACAAAGAACACAACACACAACACAATGCACAAACACAGCACACAAAGCACAAAGACAGTTCTTCGTGCGTTGTTCTTTGCACGTTGTGTTCTTTCTGCATTGTGTCCATTGTGTTCTTTGCGCATTCTGTTGTTTTGTGCGTTGTGTTCTTTGTGAGTTA